>CAJQUW010013699.1:0-94300 GCA_907163375.1 Prostheceraeus crozeri | reverse complement strand
CGTTCCTGTTTAAAACATTTAACGCAGTTCCGTTCACATAATAATTTAAATGTCTCTTGTTCTAATTTCCTTCTGAAGTCACTTTTATTGGGAGAACTTTTTATTAAAACACTGTCAGATGTCTCCTTCTTTCCATATCGTTCCAATTTGATCCTCCTAATTTCACTATCATTGCAGTGTAGCATGGAGAAATCCTCTATCCACCTACGATCCAAATTGTGATTCATAGCATGCTCATCTAGATCCATTAGTCGATCAACTAAATCACCAGCGTTGATATTTTCACTGAGATTTGTTACAGTTTCTATGGCTTTGAACGAATATCCAAGGTCTCTTGCGACAACCCACGACGTTGGGATACTAGTCATCATTATGTATGTCATCAAAAAACTATCTCATATTTATAGCATAGTTTGTCTACGTAAAAGGAAAATCAATGTGTCATCTTGATTACAATGGTTGCAATAGTCACAATAGTCGCAATTGAGCAAACCCATTCAAAATCAAACAACGGACGTCTATTGGTACGTACCCAAGTGCTCAGAACCAAACCACACAAGTTCGATCATAGACGTTCCGAAACACAGTGTACCAAACACATGTACCTATCCAGTAAAACAGATCTCATACAAGTTCCTATTGATAACACTGAATTATACATGTACCTATCCGTGTGCCTATCGATAACTAAATTATACATGTACCTATCCATGTACCTATCCATGTACCTATCCATGTTCCTATTGATAACACTAAACTTTACATGTACCTATCCATGTACCTATTGATAACACTAAATTTTTACATGTACCTATCCATGTACCTATCCGTGGCAAGTAGGGCACAGTTTTCACTACTCATAGATTATAGAAGTAGTTACTTGGAGCCATAGATTTCTAAATTAAGCTATAAACTCGAGGTTTCAATAGAAGACATACAACAATAGATATCTTGAATGGATTTTTCAGTCAAAATTAATCTTTTATCCCGAAGCATTCCACGCTCTCGGAATAGCATCATTTTGAACTCTAAATCCAGTCAAGATATAAACATTGTCGTGATCAAGGAGATCGAGGTTGCTATCGATTCAATTCGAATTGATAGATGATTGAGACACTTCTGACTGGTCGTTACCAAAGCGTTGCTCATTGACATAGGAATAAAACATTTCATCGTATAAATTCACGGCATGGCTGACATTAGTCGGTACACAATTGAGCATCGTTTTCTCACTGCTGCCTGGTATTTCGAAGGTGACAGAAGCATAACGGCAGTAAGGCAGTTGAAGACAAAGTTGAGAGAGCGATATGGATTTGAACCACCCTATACAAGAGTTATCACAGCATGGGCTGACAAATTATTTTCCATTGGTTCAATCTTGGACAGGAAGAGAGATTGAAGACCGAATGAGCGAGGAGAAGAAGTTGAGAATGTGAAAGAATCTCTTGAAAACGATCCCAAGTTGTCAGTGCGTCTAAGATCTGATGAGATCGGCATGGCAAAAACAACCCTTCATAGAGTCATGAAGAATGACATGAAACTCCATCCTTACAGGCCAGTACATGTAGTTTTTATCTGAAGCAGATCGTGGAGTTCGTGTTGAAGCTTGTCGAAACATACTTCAAAAGTATGACAACGAGTTGGGGCGAGATAAACTGCTTTTTTCGGATGAATGCGCAATCTATGCAGAAGGACATCCTAGATCAAAGCAGATATTTTTTTGGAGCAAACAGAATCCATTCTTCTTTGAGCAAGTCAGGCAACACCCACCTCATGTGATGATATTTGCAGCTATGTCATCGAGGCATTTAATCGGTCCATTTTTTCTGAAAGGCGGAGTTACAGCCGTAGCGTACATTAATATGCTTAGAAATGAAATGTTGCCAGAACTTGCAAGAGGAATTGCTAATTCAGCCCACTTCCAGCAGGACGGGGCACCAGCTCATACAGCCCTTATCACTCGCAACTTCCTAAACCAGCACTTTCCAGATCGGTGGGTTGGTAAATATGGACCGACGAATTGGCCTCCTCGTTCCCCTGATCTCAGCTCATGCGACAATGCATTATGGGGTTTGCTGAAGCCGAAGATCATAATAAAACGCCCGGAAACTATTGCAGACCTCAAACAGGTAGTCGTAGAAGAGTTCAAAGCTTTCGACGACAGACGAGTCTTGGAGAGAATTCAAGAGCGATCGTTCAGGAGGATGCACTTGCGCATCGAACATGACGGTTATCAAGTTGAACCTTTTGATCAATAAAGGAAGCATAGTTGATTAAGATGAACATATCTTTTTTCTTATCCGCATTCACGACAGTTAAATTAGTATAAAAATATTGATTAATATTGATTAATAATTAATATAATAAATTAAGTTTATCTTTTTATATAAGTGGTAGTAACTTTTGGGACAGTCTGTACATCACTGTTTTAACTTCAGTAGGCTGATTTGGGGTACACAGGACAAAATCATCAGCAAAACTGACTACAAGGGTCGCTGCACAGGACATTACATTACTATTAGTCGTTTCACAGGACACTCAAGATCACTGACAAGCAAAGCAAGCAAATAACAAGGTACCAAATGCAGAACCGTGTGGCAGTCCACTTGTAACACCACGAAAAGAATTCACATTGCTTAGCCATTTAACTGTATGTTGTTGGCGATGCAAAAAATTGATTTTGTACAAAAGCAGAAAGACATTTTTCAAGAGTTGGAGATTTCATTAACGTGTGCAGGAATAACCGATGAGAATCTCGTTATCAAACCCCTCATAAAAGTCATTTGCAAGTGGTTGACAGACCAAGATAGGTCTCTCTTGAAGTGAATTTGTGTCAAATTTTTTCCAAATCGTGTAAAACACTTACCGTGGAACATTTAGGTCTGTAACAACATCGCCTTTTTGGAAAGTTATCAAGAAAGAAGCTCTTGCAGTATTTCATGAAAGAATATTGATAGTGGGCGCGTGTTTGTTATTGTCAGCTTCGAATCCCTAAGAATAGCAGGAATATTTCCGCTTTCCACAATCGTGGAATATTAGCAATTTGTAAACATTTATTGGATAAAATACACAAAGGCGCCGATGATGATGGTGCTAACTTTGACCATACAATCGATGGCACATCGTCCGACCCGGGAGCAATTCGAGTCGACCATGGAGCATCTCGAATCTGATGAAAAGGATTGAAGAGGATCAAACATTCCGCGTTTATCTTGTCCGAATTCGTAGAAGTCACCTCACCATGGAATAACGAGTTGCCCCAAAACGCATATACCATCTCTCTTCTGATAAGTTCTATCTGCTCTATGCAAATTGTAGTCTCCAAATAACAGATAATTGTTAGGATATGAAGATTCCAACCATGTCTCCACCACATAGAAATGAAACTATGAAGTTGTCTTAAACCTGGTATTTCATCAATTTTATTTTTTGCGGACCGAGAATTAAAGAAATAAATTTATGGGAAATAATCAAAAGCTACTCCATGTCAATCCACAACAATTTTTTTTAATGCAATGTTCTCACCATTTTCCTTTTGACTTCTGAATTCCTCCAAAATTCGTTTGCCTTCGATCCGTAGATTCTTCCTAAAGTCCTTAAGTCATGACGCATGTGTTACTTGTGTCACTTACTTCTTACTTGTGTCCAATTTTAACTTCTTTAGTTTCCAACATAACGAATACATCTTGACTTCTCATCGCAAGCACCAAATTTGAGTCTGAATCGTCGACATTTAACCGCACGTCGACCAGCACGAGAGCTATCCGCAATACTATGACGTGGAATTTCGAGCACCTTGCAAATCTCCATCACGATACTCCTCAGTAGCAGCATCATCACCATGAGGTTCATTTGCTTCCAAGATCAACACATGATTGCGCTTCTCTTGCATTTCAATACTATCCCGTATCATGTCCTCAACTATCGATAGTTGATCATGCCAACACCTCGGAAGGATTGCTGGGTCATTTCATTCCTCAAAACTTGCATCTTCCGGTCCCTTTTCTTGTCGTAACTTGATAAAAATGCGAACTGTCATGAATATACTTTATTTATACAGAAGTTAAATACTCTGTTAAAAATAACAATAATTGCAAAAATTGTTCAAAGTGACCAACTACCCTCCAGGTCCACACAGAGGCAATATCGGCGAAGGAGGTTTTCTTATTCGCGAGTGATTATTATTAATTAGCACACACATTCTAGCACAGTGTGTGCAGTCACTCATGTCGTTGCCTTGTAGAGATCCCTGCGAATGTCGCCCAAGTGCACTAATCATTACGATAATCATTCGGATAGGTCCGGGCTTCTAGGTGGTCACGGTGTGGGTGTAGAGAGTCCAAACGGGTTAGAAGGTTAGAATCCAAGTAAGTGTTCACGAAGACAGTGAGATGAGCAGGTGCATCGTCGTGCTGAAAAAGATTTTTGATTACGCCTATGGGTTTAATAGGCTGGGATAATAATAATAATAATAATAATCCCTTTAATAATCCCCCTTTTATTAGCTGGGATGAGTTTCTTTGTCAATATTCTCAGACATCCTGCTGAGTTCACTGCTCCTTCAATTATTTCAAATGAGATTTCTCGAATGGAAGACATCTTCGCCACCCAGCAAGTGATTGCAGACGTCTTCATCAAATGTTCCTACGAATTGTGGATTCTTGTGCGACTAGAAGAACTAAATGTGTCGGCCTACTCGTTCATTCACATGAAGAGCAGCCTTGTCGCTGAAGTTAATTCTTCACAAGAAATTAGAATCGGCAAAACAGAAGTCAATTTCGTTCATCACCATCCCTTTGCACCTGGACAAATGTCAGCCCATGATTGTAATCTGACTTCTTTGAGTGCCTTGATATTGTGGTCGATAGTCAGAATATTGCTACTTCTGAGGCCATTTTGCGTCGAGATGTTACTGGATAATCGTCCAATAAATGCGTTAGATCGTGTCTTACAGGGTGGTGACCAATTGGCTTGCGTGTAGTGACCGACAGGGGATTTCCAAAAAGCTCCTCTTCTAGTCCAATTACATGTATGTTCCTTTACGTGATGCCTTTCTTAATTTCTCCTGAAATATCTCTCTTGCTTTTTCACTGAAGAAAGGACCCAATTAACTTCACTTCATGGGTAAAATCGCTTGCGTCTACATCTCACTTAACAAACTTTAAAAATTAATGGTGAGTCTCACATACATCCAATTTCAATGTCACAAATCTACATGGTATCAATTATATCAAATATACACGGGAAGATCGCGGCCACCCTGTATATCCTTCTCTCCGCACTAAACAATTTTGTATGATGCATATAGAATTGATATAAGACTAAAGTATCAGTGCAGAATGCAGACCAGTTATCTGTACACTGAATGTATTACTTATGAATTCCAATATTTTCATTTCCAGGGCTGATTTTTCCAACAGTTCCTTCACCGTAAAAGGATATGAGCCCTTGCCGGAGCAGCCAAATGTCTGTCTTCGTTTCAAATGTAATACGTCTCCAAGCCGAGTCAGGACTTTCAGGAAAATTCTCATTGGAAGCAAATTTTGGTGAGGATTTTAATTAACATAAATGTGAACATGAATGTAATGACTTCTCAGTTGTACTGCTTGTTATTTGTGTGCCATCATGCTGCGGTATGAATCTGTGTGAATGACTTCGTTAATTCACAATTGATTAACCCTCATCAGCCCGGCAAATCTATCTACTCATTCCGCCCACCAGACTTTCGCATATTTTCATCGGTTCTTAATTGCTTGAAGGTATTAATATACAAACATTGATACCCCTAATATGCCAGCTCAGATTCTTATCATGTAATGTTCATTTGGGCATTGGCCCGTCCTGCTACTTAGTTTTGTAACGTAGGCCTACTGGTATAGCGATTAGGCCTACTGGTATAGCGATTAGGCCTACTCTGTCTTACGAAATCTCTCTAAAATTGCAAAATCAAGTCAAAATCAAGCTTTGATTCAATTGCACGAAAGAATATCCATAATCTGAGACACCACAAGCTAATACAAAGTGTACTTGAAAAGGAAGTTTGATTAACTTGGTAAATCAATTTGATCAACATTAGGCCTATATGTAACATTCATACAATCAAAGACTATAATCACATAGCTAACAAATAACAATAGTGTTTATATTTCAGAAAGAATGGAAATAGTAAAATGCGTGATACATTATCCGAAGAGTCACAAAGCAGTGACATTGACTCACTCCAAATAAAATCTTCAGACTTTACAGCCGGCAGTTGATATGCATATATGATAAATTTAACTTGTCAATTAAACGGAAACAAAAAGAAAATTTCATGAGCATTACTATTTGAGGAAAGAAGGATCGTTTCCTCATCTTTTATCGACAAAGGTGCACTTCAAAATGCCTGGAGTAGCGCAAGCTCTTTGGTTTGAACTTGAATAGAAGATGCCGATCATTCAAATTTATATTTTTTAACAACTTTTTTGCTGATAGTCTCTCTCTTCTTTTTGATGGAATCAATCTGGCTTTCGTTCTGTAGCGGCTCTTCTCCGAACAAATGATTTCCTCGCTGAGCCGTGCGCTAACTTTCCCCGTACGCTGCATTCGCCGACTTCCCTTTCTCGCTTCTCTCTCCCTATTTGTATTGAAGTATATGAGAATCGTGCTTGATGAATAAAGACACAAAATAAGCAGATACTGACTTCTACAAGTGGTAGCAGAGCGTCCTACGTCCACGCCATTTTGAACAACTGCGCCATGTTGACTGCCACCGAAAGCGAACCTGCCTCACCTCAAATCGCCAGAATCTCCGTGAAACCTCCTCCATTTTACCGAAAGTCCCCGGATACATGGTTCCGCCAACTTGAGTCCCAATTCGCCCTCGCCAACGTTACGTCATCTCGGACAAGATTCCACCACGCCTTGTCCGCCTTACCGGAGGAGATCGCCTACGACTTGGACCCCGATTTGACTCTTTACGACGACCTCAAAGAGGCAGTATTGACATCCTTACGCGCCAACCGATTTCAACTGATCGAAGAGGCGCTCGCGTCTATCCAACTAAACGATCGGCGTCCCGCCCAGTTCGTTATGGATATAAAGAGGCGATTCTCTGAGGTCGGACTTAAGGCTGACGACGCCGTTATCAAATCTCGTCTCCTTTCTGCCTTGCCATCATCACTTCGATCGGCTCTAGTGGCACACGAAGACGTCGATATAGATACGTTTGCAAAGATAGCGGACAGCATGCTCGCCGTAACCGCTTTAGACTCGCCGTTCGCGGTTTGTGGTTTTCAACGTCGTCGTCGTCCAAACTCAGCCTCCCGATCCGATTCACACGATTTCGCACCACGACCATTTCACGCCAACCAACGCCCCAAGGTGTGTAACGCCCATATATATTATGGGTCTCAAGCTCGAACATGTCGTTCATGGTGTCAGTGGCCACAAAAGACTGTACCCATGGTACAGAGAGGACAACAAACCCCGCAACCGCCACGAGCCCCATCGCCGTCAAACTGATCGGTCATGCGTACGGGCCGAGCCATGACCATGATCAGGCCTGCACTCTGACTCTTTCTACTCACGTTCTGTCATCAAGCATGTCGTTCTTGATCGACAGTGGTGCCGAACGTTCCCTCATTCCTATCACATACGTTCCTCGACCGCTCATTACTGCTTGCGACACTAAGTTGCTTGGAGTCAACAACCAACCTATTGCAGTTTACGGTCAATGTTCTCTGGATGTGACTCTTCGAAGCTTGCGCCGGGTATTTACCGTCAATTTCGTTATTGCCGATAGCATCCCCATATTGGGGGCAGACTTCATCACTTCAAGTGGTCTGCAATTAGATATGCGTTCACGCCAACTGCACGATCCGCTCACAAGTCGTTACTCCGACCTCACACCGCTCCGTTCTTCTCCCATCCGCATCCGTGTCGTTGAAGCAAATTACCCTGAACTTGCTGACTTTCCGATCCTCCTTCATCCGCCAGATTATAACTGTGGTTCAATGGTTACGGTATCTCACACAATCGACGTTACTGGTGGTCCTGTGTCCTGCAAGGCACGCATTCTCTCTCCTATCAAATTTGAAGTGGCCAAATCAGAATTTGATAAACTTATGCAACTGGGTATTATTCGCCCATCCTCCAGTTCTTGGGCATCACCACTGCATGTAGTAAAAAAACCGGATGGTACCTGGCGACCTTGTGGTGACTATCGTGCTCTAAATGCCATTACCAAGCCAGACCGTTACGTAATTCCCAACATAGAAACGTTTCACCACCGACTTCGAGGTGCACGCGTATTCTCAAAGATAGACCTTGTCAAGGCTTACTATTTCATCCCAATGGCAGAA
Organism: Prostheceraeus crozeri; assembly: GCA_907163375.1. Lineage (NCBI taxonomy): Eukaryota > Metazoa > Platyhelminthes > Polycladida > Euryleptidae > Prostheceraeus > Prostheceraeus crozeri. The sequence continues at coordinate 85,958 of CAJQUW010013699.1, read as the reverse complement.
ACCGACATTCCGAAGACAGCAATCTGCACCCCCTTTGGTTTGTTCGAGTTCTTGAGAATGCCTTTCGGACTAAAAAATGCGGCCAGCACGTTCCAACGCTTTCTTGATTCAATTTTTCGTGATTTACCGTTTGTTGTGACCTACATCGATGATGTCATGATCTTCAGCGACTCTCTAGAGCAACACCAGCAACACCTAAGAACCGTGTTATCCCGGCTCACTGACCACAACCTCCGTATTCAGCCTGCTAAGTGCACCTTCTCCAACGACTCCATCGAATTCCTCGGGTTTCACGTGAGCGCTTCCGGTATAAGACCGCTACCTGCCCGCGTCGAATCATTGTGCACACTTCCAGCACCGAATGACGAGAAGGATTTACGCCGTTACATAGGTATGTTCAATTTTTACCAACGTTGTATTCCTCAGTTCGCCGAACTTGTCGCTCCTCTCCGACAACAGCTATCTCCCGGCACATTTGCATGGTCAGAGGTGCACCAGCAAGCCTTCGAACAATTGAAATCTGCTTTGATGGCCTCCGTTACTCTCACTTTCCCAGCATCCAACGCCAGCTTGACTATCACTACCGACGCTAGTGCTCATGCCATTGGGGCTTGTCTGCACCAAATTGTTGATGGGGACTCTCAACCGTTATCGTTTTTCTCTCGCAAGCTGTCGGCTACCGAACGCAATTACAGTACTTTTGATCGTGAACTCCTTGCCATTTTTGCCTCCATTAAGAGATGGAAAGAGTTTATACACGGTCATAATGTCACCGTTTTTACCGACCATCGACCCATCGTTGGCGCTTTCGGCAACACCAAACCCCGCTTCTCCGATCGACAGCAGCGACAGTTTTCTGTGATAACCGAATACGTTAACGACATCGTGTATGTGGCTGGCCACGAGAACGTCGTAGCAGATGCTTTTTCTCGGCCCCCGGCATTACCTACCTCTGAATATACAATCTCAACAGTACAAGATGCAGATAAAGTTTTCCCTATTGACCTACCAGGAATTGCTGATCGGCAAGCCAGCACTGACTTTGATCGCGACTCATTAAAAGTTTATCCAGTCGGCTCTCGGCAACTCTACTGTGAAACTTCCCAGCCTAATCCCAGACCTTTCATCCCAATAGATTTACGCCGCTCTATTTTCGATTCTTTGCACAATCTTTCTCATCCTGGTCGCAAAGCTACATTTAGATTACTCAATACACGCTATTTCTGGCCAAAGATGAAGACCGATATCGAAACCTGGTGCGCTGAGTGTCTACCTTGCCAACAAAGCAAAATCGGCCGCCACATTAAGAAACCCCTCGGAGAACTGCCTCATCCTACACAACGCTTCACCATAGTTCACATTGACATCGTCGGACAATTAACGCCTCCTGACCTCGAACAACGCACCCGACCTCGCTACCTTCTGACCATGATCGATTCATACTCTAGATGGATTGAAGCCGAGCCTATCGCCGACATTTCAGCCGAGACAATCGCTAAAAGCTTCCTAAACACATGGATCGCTCGTTTCGGACCCCCTCTAACCCTTATTACTGATCGGGGAACTCAGTTTCGTTCGGAATTGATGGCTAAACTCACTGAGTTACTCGGCATTCATCATATCCGGACAGTAGCTTACAATCCCAGAGCTAACGGAATGATCGAACGGGTGCACCGCAATTTAAAGACCGCCCTTAAAGCGAGGGGAAAGTATTGGCTCGATCAACTCCCCATCATTCTTTTCGGTTTGCGAATATATCCAGACGAAAACAATATCTCTCCATTCTCTACAATTACTGGTGAACAACCGCTTGTCCCACCGCTGGCTCTCAACGACATCAAATTGACAGAACTCTCTACTAAACTGCATGACATAATTCATCCTTTCCGTTTGCCTCAACGCCGATCAACAAAGACTTATCTACCGGACAGTCTGAATCATTGTACGCATGTGTGGCTTCGTCTTGACCGCATGCGCTCTCCTCTCGAGGCCCCATACCAAGGACCCTACGAAGTCGTGCGTCGCGCTGCAGACACCTTTACAATCATCATCAAGTCCAAACCTGAAATTGTGTCCATCGATCGCCTCAAGCCAGCTGTGCTACGTCATATTTCTCCTGCTAGAGATACACAACTTAATTCTACAGCCCCGACGTCATCGTCTCCGTCTCCTGATCCCACTGTTTGTGACTCGCTTAGCCCACGGATTACTCGCTCGCACACGCGGAATCGTAAGTCAGTTACGTTCGCTGACAAATTTGAGTCATTGGTTTGACTTGGCAGCTCCGCAGACTGGGGAGGGAGTCTTGTAGCGGCTCTTCTCCGAACAAATGATTTCCTCGCTGAGCCGTGCGCTAACTTTCCCCGTACGCTGCATTCGCCGACTTCCCTTTCTCGCTTCTCTCTCCCTATTTGTATTGAAGTATATGAGAATCGTGCTTGATGAATAAAGACACAAAATAAGCAGATACTGACTTCTACAGTTCTTAACTTCAATTAGCTAAATCGCCCGTCTGTGTGTTCCTTGAGCTTGTTTTTGAGTCCTTTAGGCAAACCAAGTAACAGCGGACACGTATCCTCAATTAGCCTACAGATCGCATGTATGCATTGTAAATGCATAGTGGTTCATGTTTGCTGGCATAGTGTTTCATTTTCCAAGTGTAAAAAAGCGACGATTACATTTACTGACGATATCTTGAACCAAACGAGACGACTAATCCAAGTTACACCAAGAATCTTGACTTTGTCTACGCACAGAAAATTTTATGGGTCGATTGCATGCAGCATGCTTTAAACACAGCAAGATGTTTCTCCCTGTTTACTGTCAAATCGTTGTTGTAGCACCAAACACTGATGTTATCAATTTTTTGATTTATTTGTTTTTCTTGACTTATCTGATCAGCACCTTTCTTGAGAGGAATTAAGAGAGTTATATTATCTTATAAGAGAGGATTGGTTCGATGTTTATTTGATAGAGCCCGTCGAATATGTTCTGATTGTTCTTGGGAGGCCGAGTGTCGTTTTTTATTTGATACTTTGAAAGCCAGCGGCTATCCTGAGCAGAGAGAGAGAGAGCTTTATTACCCATATAACAAAACAAGTATATGTGGTTTACAATCGTAATGACATCATCGTACAATTCAAGACAGTCATCGCCAGACATTTTAATACTAAACATCGTCAAAACATACTCAGAAGCGATCATACTCTCCATGTCATGCTGTCTGCATTTCTGCCATCGAGTTGAGTTCCTTTGATTTGATTTGATCACGATTTATTTAAAAGGAATAGTAGCATTATGACAAAAGGCTTCAAGGCTACTGTACATATGATAAAAAAAATGAAATTTACCGATAAAAATCAGTCTGTCATTAAAAAGTTCTTGGTCGAGCTTTTAAACATGCGAATGGAGTTACAAGATAGCACAGTGCTGGGCAGTTTGTTCCACAGATGAGCAGAGGTTGAAGAAAAATGTTTCTTGGCGACCGTTTTCAACCGATGTTTGGGCAAATGGAGCTTATTCATTGCAGACGAACGAAGACGTGATCGGTTCGGAAGTGAGTTAACAGGCACTACTAGCTCCCGTAGGTACTCAGGTGCACAGCCATTCAGACACTTATAAGTCATGGTAGCAATGCGCAGGTCAATCCTTGATCTCATGGAGAGCCACTTCAGTTCTTTGAGCACAGGCGTGATATGAGAGAATTTCGGGAGACTGTAAATGAGCCTGGCAGCAGCATTGATAACACGCTGGAGTCTGGAGATCTGGTCTTCGGGTATACCTGCCAAAATAGATGAACAATAATCCAACTTAGGAAATACCAGAGATGTGATCAACGTCGATGATAGTGAACGTGTAATAGATCGTCGAACCGAACGTATCTGTCGAAGGGTAGCAAAACTTGATGCAACTGTCTTCGTGACATGATGCGAAAAAGACCATGTAGAATCCAACGTGACTCCAAGACAACGAAGTTGGGAAACCGGATACACACGATCATTACCAATGATAATCGGGATATCAACAAGATCACCAAGACGTTGACGTGTCGATATCCACATCATGTTTGTCTTTTGTGTATTTAGATAAAGACCATTAGAGGACAACCAATTCCTCATTGCACAAATGCAATTAGACATAACCTGTGTCAACGATGATACTTCCTTTTGACAACAGGATCCATATAAGATCCTTTGAGACTGTCACAATAAAACACTTGCTTCGTGTTGTGGTACACGTAAATGATGACCTGTGCGAGTTTTTCTTCCTGAAGTGTCTTCATTTTTGGCTGGGATGAGATGGTGGAGAGGGTGACAGCTTTTTCGCATGCCCAGGAAATACCTCTGTCCAAGGCCTTCTAGGTGGGTCAGGATCGGGGGCATACCACATTTCTTGAGGGCTTCATTATACGATAGGTCTGCAAAGATGACCTTGAGGGCGCATTTCTCCACTCGTTCGATGATTGATCGAAGTGACTTTGATGTGTGACTGTACCAGGCCGGTGAGGCGTATTCGAATAGACTGCGAATGTTTGACTGGTATAATTGGATCAGTCCGGTGTCACTGCCTCCGTGTTTCTTTAATGTCCTCAACCAAAATATTCGTTGGTTTCCCTTTCTGCGACAGTTCTCAACGTGCTTGGTGAATGTGAGATGCCTGTCAATTGTTACGCCGAGGAGCTTGATTTCATTCACCTGTTTGATTATAGCGTTTTCGTTGATTGATAGGGTCTGGACTTTTCTATCTGATCTTGCGGTGATGATCATCTCGACCGTTTTATTACTGTTCAGGGACATGTGGTTTTGGATGCACCATTGAGTGATGTTGTTGATGGAGTTTTGGGCAGATTCCCTGATGGCAGTTTCGTTCCTTTCTAGGATGGACATCGTTACATCATCAGCATAAAGGTCATAGTTAGTGCAAGGTTTAAGGTCGGAGATGTACGTGATCCACAACCACGGACCCAGCACAGATCCCTGAGGCACACCTCCATGCACTTCCTTGATGTTCGAGTAGCTGCCTTTGAAAAATACTGTTATTCGTCGATTAGTCAGGAAGCTTCGAGTTAAGGAGATGAGAGTGGGGCTGATTCCATACTCTTTCTGCTTCGCCAGTAGCCGGTCAGGATGCATTTTATCGAAAGCCTTTGACATGTCTACCATGATGGCGCTGACATATGGAGCTCCTTCGTCGAGTGCTTTGGTCCATTTGTCGAAGATCGATATCAGGGCGCATGTAGTGCCACCTCCAGCGATGTAAGCATGCTGGCTGGAAAGGTGATTTGTCAGTTCACGACGGTAACGATTACAGATTAGTTTTTCAGTGATCTTCGACAGTGGTTCGAGAAGGGATATCGGGCGGTAGTCGGTCGCTTTGGAAGGACAAGTCTTTTTCGGGATTGGACGCACTTTAGCTATTTTCCATGTATTAGGGAAGTTGCAAGTTGAGAAGATGTTATTGACTATGGACATGAAAGGACGTATGATTGCGTACCTCCCTCGCTTGAGTAGCCAAGATGGAATGTTGGTTAGGCCTGGCGATTTGTTATTATCAAGGGCTTCTAGTAGTTTCAGCACTTCAGATTCAGATGGAGGGTGTAGGTGAGAGTTGAAAGGACACTCCAGATCGCTGCCCAGTTGTGGGCAGTCCGCGGTGGATGCGAAGTAGGAACTGAGTCTTTCCGCTGAGTCTTCTGGGCTGAGCCATTCTTCGTCGAGGAGGATGGCTTTAGGAATTTGGTTTTGCTCGGTTTGGCGTTTGTTGAGCAGGAGGTTGATGTTTCTCCACCACTGCCTCGGTTTGATCTCTCCGTTCAGCTTCGAGTTGACAAATTTTTTCTTTTTTGTTGTTATTCGCTCATTGATGAGGTTATTGAAGAAAGCAACTTTGTTCATGTTTCGCTGCCGGAATGCTGCTGTCTTGGCCCGTCTCCATTTTAGAATGGTCTCATCTATCCATGGAGATTGTTGCACTGATGAAATTGTTACATAGTGGCGTGACTGATTTAATACTTGGCCAATGGTGCTGTTTAATAACAATACTTGCTTGTCTACGTCGTTTTCAGTCATGATGTCACCCCAGTCCTGTTCGACCAGCAAACGCAATGCCTTTTCCTTGTCTTCTTTCACAGTGGTCTTGGTGAGGTGGAGTTTGATTTGTCGCCGAGGATATCTGGTCACTGAAATGCATGCGTGGTCTCCACGACTTATGGGACTCAGTTTCGAAATTCTCCATGTTGAAGTGGGAAGGTCGCAGAAGATAAGGTCTAGGTGAGCCTCTTTCCTCGTCGGAAAGTTCACAATTTGGTTGAGGTTATGGGTCTCTGCGAGCTCGTCATGTTTGAGGCTGTTGAAATCACCAACGATCACTATGTTTAAGGTCTCCTTAATCTCACTGGAGATATAGTTGTTTAGGAAATCAAGTGTTGTATAATCTTCTGCGTTCGGAGGGTGATATACGACCACGACAACTATTGATTTCGAAGAGTAACAAATGGTCACGCATAATATGGATATAGTGTTTGTCGTTAAGGTGGAAGATAGTTTGAAAGTGAGGTCGTCTCTGATGTATAGGCAAACACCACCTCCTACGCGGTCAGGTCTGTCATTTCTCACAATTTTGAAATTAGGGATGCTGACTGTTTCGTCGTCAATGTTATTGTTTAGCCAGCTTTCTGTGACTGCAATGATTTCCGCATTGTTGGCTATGGCACAGGCGTGTAGTTCCGGCGTTTTGTATCTCACGGACCTAGCGTTGCAGTACAAGATATTTGGAGGCCATGTCGGTTCTGTGCGATATTGCGTAGAGATAGAACTGGCCGACGTTTTTATTTCAATCAAGTTTTTAGGATTGATACCCGCTTTACTTCGGTGTGTGAAAGCACAGTCGATTTGACGGCGAGGGGAAATCCAAACTGGAATTCTCCTTCTATCTTTAGTCTCACATACGCGTCCATGTAAGTCGCCTGCACATTTGTTTGCTTTAATTGGGTGAAGCGCGGTAGGAGAGATTTCGTCAGCTATATTGGTAACAGAGTGAGTCACAGGCACACAGTTCGCAGGCGATCGCAGGAGGTTGTAGTACCACAATTTGCGTCTCAGTTGGCGTTTGATTGGGAAACTTTGCTGTTGATTCAAAATATCAGCACGAGAGTATCGCAGTCTGGTTGACGTCATAAGGTTACTTGTGTAGGTCGTTTATTTCGGTCTGGCCGGTACTGACATGGCAAGTTGAAAGGAAGGTCGCTTTGTCACAATAGGGAAGATGTGGCTGTGCGAGGTAGCAGAGATGACATGAGTCTGTGGTTCAGCACCAGTAATTTGAAAGTTCGAAATTACCATAACAAGTAAAGTGAAATTGATGTAACTGCCAGCAGGATGGGATAGTCTAGTCGAAGAGGAGTGTGATGGTGTAAAAAAAATATCAATTGTTTCGTCGACGCAGCGAAAGTTATCACAAGATAGTGTCTTGTGCGTATTGCCAAACTGAGAGCAGCGTTGGACGTCCTCTCGCTACGGCTGCCGGCGAAGTTGTGTTTCATATTGAAGTATAAGTTCATACTGAAGTACTCTACTGCAAAAAAGGAACTACCGACTTTTGGTCCCAAATGTAAACCTGTTTACATTCGTGTTCCTTTTCTGCATGATAGGTTTTCCACAGTTTTTCATAAGAAATTAAGTCGTCTCACTAAAAGTGTTTGTCTTGCCATCGATCCTGTTGTAATACATATTACGAGATCTATTTCTGTTCCAGTAGGCAAGCTACCATCATCAGTGACAACGGTCAATAAACAAGGATGCAATATATACAGTGCGAATGAGACAAGAAAAGTCAATATAGGAAAAGCGGCTGTGATTGGCTGCGGTTATTCATTAGGTACTGTGAATGAAGGAATGACTTTATGTACAATGATTCAGCAATTTTCGAGTATGGAGTGCGAATGAGAATTTTAAAATTATCTTTATTTGGGATGTGAACATGAAGAGATATTTCGGATGCTGGTCGACCTTTCACGTGTTCGTTTATCCTAGTGAAAATATGGCGACGGGTTTCACCGACGTAGCATTGACTGCAATGCTCACAAGTATACTTATACACTACGGAAGATAACTCATTGAAAGGAATTTTATCTTTGTTGCTTATCGTGTTTTGTGTTTTGTATGTGTTCAATGCAATTCTTAAAATACTATTTTCTAAAGCACTATTTATGTGGCGAATATTACGTTTTATTCGAGAAAGAAGAGTTGAAACATAGGGGAGCTTCCAAAATATTTCAGTTTTTTCGCTAGATTCTATTTTAGTCTTAGGATTATCACAACGCTCAAAGACTTTATTTATTCTATCCGGATGATATCCGTTTTGAATAAAAATATTCCTAACTTTGTTTGTGTTATAATCGCGGTCGGCAGAGAGACTGCTTAGTTTTTGAGATCTATTGTACAAGGCTCAAAACAATCGATCGAATCAAACTACAACACTCAAAGAAGTTAGAGAATCTACAATTCCACTCTCAAGCTGAAGCTGATCCCGAACCTTCCACAAAACTGAGGATCGTCAACCTGTCCAAAAGAGTCCTGACCGATCAGGAGAAGGAGGCGCTGACATATGGTCTTGGAATGTGTTGGCCCTGCAAACCGAACGAGATGAAGCTCAGGATAGAAGGTGAAGCAATTTTCAAGCGTATCAAGTCCCTCGAACAACTACAAGAAAAAGAAGAAGACGTGAAGTTTCTTATCAAGTCGACAATCAGACTCATATTGAAGAAGAAGCAAAGTATCCAAGGAAAATCATACAAATGATGAAGACTCTCAAGGCCATCTGCAAAGAAAAGGATCTCTACATCACAAAACCGGACAAAGGCAATTGCGTGGTCCTCATGAACAAAGACTCCCCCCAAATTCCCAAATTGAGAATTCCCAAATTCCAACCAATAAGAAGAATGTTTTCATTTCAAAGGAAACTCAAGTCAACAACAAGCTACTCCAACTCAAGAACAATAGGCAACTCACCGATTCTCAATACAAGCTGCTGCAAAGTACCGGTTGCCAGCCAAGCAGACTCCACGGTCTTCCTAAACTGCACAAGAACGTCAATGATCCTCCAATGAGACCGATCCTGTCAATGACTGACTCCTTCTGCAAAAACATTTGCGACTGGCTTCTTGCTCACCTAAAACTTTTTTTGCCAAAGTCTTTTTCAACTAAGGATAGCTTTACAGCTCAAAGAAAAATTAACTCTTTCGATTTTCCGTATGAAGATCCTTACTTAGTTAGTTTCGATGCTGTTCAACTTTTCACTAATATTCCAGTCAATGACACTATCGACCATATAATTAGCTTAGTCAATTTTGATAGATTTCCTATTAATGATAATACTTTGCGTGCTCTCTTGCAACTCGCTTGCACTAATGTGCCGTTCCTGTTCAACAGTAGAAACTACCTTCAAAAAGAAGGAATGAGTATGGGATCCTCCCTTGCACCTCTTATGGCTGAATTCTCTTTAAATATTATAGAAAGTAAAATGCAAATGCCGCACTTTTACATTAGGTACGTCGACGATATTTAAGCAGTCTTTCGGTCTCGAACCGAAGCCCTCACTTTTTTAGACCAGCTCAATGCTGTTAATTCATCTCTTCAATTTACGATAGAAGAACCCATAAATGACTCTATCAATTTTCTAGATATGAATATTTTCATAAAAAATGGCAAATTTGAAACCAATTGGATAACAAAAGAAACCAATACTTTATTGTATACTCATAGCAACTCCTACAGTCCTGACTCTTATAAGAACAACGCGATTAAAGCCTTGTACAATAGATCTCAAAAACTAAGCAGTCTCCCTGCCGACCGCGATTATAACACAAACAAAGTTAGGAATATTTTTATTCAAAACGGATATCATCCGGATAGAATAAATAAAGTCTTTGAGCGTTGTGATAATCCTAAGACTAAAATAGAATCTAGCGAAAAAACTGAAATATTTTGGAAGCTCCCCTATGTTTCAACTCTTCTTTCTCGAATAAAACGTAATATTCGCCACATAAATAGTGCTTTAGAAAATAGTATTTTAAGAATTGCCTTGAACACATACAAAACACAAAACATGATAAGCAACAAAGATAAAATTCCTTTCAATGAGTTATCTTCCGTAGTGTATAAGTATACTTGTGAGCATTGCAGTCAATGCTACGTCGGTGAAACCCGTCGCCATATTTTCACTAGGATAAACGAACACGTGAAAGGTCGACCAGCATCCGAAATATCTCTTCATGTTCACATCCCAAATAAAGATAATTTTAAAATTCTCATTCGCTCTCCATACACGAAAATTGCTGAATCATTGTACATAAAGTCATTCCTTCATTCACAGTACCTAATGAATAACCGCAGCCAATCACAGCCGCTTTTCCTATATTGACTTTTCTTGTCTCATTCGCACTGTATATATTGCATCCTTGTTTATTGACCGTTGTCACTGATGATGGTAGCTTGCCTACTGAAACATGTTTGCTGCTAATAAACCTATCAAAAGCTTACGGCTTCTCAATGTCAATACTATTTCTGTTCGTTCTCTGAAGGATGAGTTGCCCTTCGGGTGCAGGGCCCGTGTTGTGTATAAGTTTTCTTGTGGTTGTGGATGCAGCTACGTGGGCCGCACTCAACGTGCTTTGTCTGCCAGAGTGTCTGAGCATCTACCAGCATGGTTTTCGTCCTCGCTCAAAGTCTTTGCCAGATAGCGCTGTTACCAGGCATGTTATGTCCTGCAACCTTTTTGACAAGTCTGTTCCTCCAGTCAGTCATTTTTCTGTACTGGCTCATTCTGACTCTTTTTCTTCTAAGCATTTTGGAGGCATTACTGAAAAAATTGTACAAACCTGCTTTGTGTATCCAGAAACAATTCATTTTCTCTCTTGCTTTGCCTTGGTAGATTTCTATGTTAGTTCTGTCCGTCACTCCGTCCTTTTGAGTTGTTGTCATTTCGCTGTGTCAGTGTCGATTGCATAAGTGTATTATTATCAGTTAACCGGTGTCCACCCTTGAGAAGAGCCGGCGAAAACGTTCGGGTGTTAACTTTTTTCCTTTGACTTATCTTAACTTTCAATAAATTATGATTTCGAGAATAGTTGTGTTTGCGGTGTACAAATTCATCAACGACAGACATTGCTTCAATTAGCTATATTATCGACACACATCATTTGTTTAGTTTCCGGAAATCTTTCCACTAAGTCAGAAGTAAATAGCCTATTGCAAACATGGAGGGGCCCAAAACTGATCCTATGGGTATGCCTTTTTTCACACATATAACCTTTGATAAGCAACGGTTTACCGCTACGACACATCTACGATTAATAAGGTAGTCCAGCAACCATTTCAAAAAACCCTTCGGGAAATTGAGACGGTCAAATTTCCCAAAAAGTAGGGAATGATTTATTGAGTCAAATGCGGATGACATATCGAGTGAATGGGCAACCGAATTCGCTAAGCTATGTTTCATGTGGGATATATAGTGATTTGCGCATGCTAGATTCACTTTGTAATTGGAGTTACATCTTTATCTCAATGTTTTGCACATAGAAAATGATACTTGGTATTTTCGAGTTCCACTTGGTGTAGGCCTATTCAAGCCGTATTGAAATAACTTATTACTAATTTAATTAGTAATTTTGCAGACAACTTCAGTCAACAGCTCTGAAACTGTCTTGATGAAACACTCTCATTCTGATATCAGAATGTTAGTAGCCAAGAATGAAAACATTGCATAAAAGTTCTACAGGATTGCAGCGAGTATTTCGTATACAACTGACGTCTTAATTTTTTGCTGTCCATCAGATCTGTCAGTCCTTGTATGTATTATAATCAAGAATCATGACTGTTCGGATCGAAAGGGTGCTTCAAGATTTTGTTGAGATGCATTATCGAAAGGATGCTTCAAGATTTTGTTGAGATGCATAGAAGTGAAGTCTTTATTCAACTAGGGACGTATGATATCATTATTCGTGCTTGTTGGCCTATGTATCTTTAGTGTCACTTTCTTCTCGCTATTGGATAATCCGAAACTCATGCGAGACATCTTGCCGCTAGCAGGAAGAGTTCCTTTTCCTATTAGACCTTAGTATTGCAGATTGATGGACAGAGAATGATAAGTGAAAGATCTATCCATGTACATTCATAAGTTCAGATTGGATTCGTAGTAATTGATAAGGAGTAATCAACTAAGGTGACATTTGTTTTGGTACGCATTCGTCAATTCACTAGTTGCAAGTTAAATCGAATACACCGCATCAATGCACAACAAAATATAAATGTAGGAGCTTTGTCAACCGGCTGACCAGGAAAGTTCAACAAGTTGAAGGCGATTCAATGGAAACAACACAACGATTCGATTGAATATTACCGTTTTTATTCGATAATAAGACCCGAATAATGCGAAAAGTTGTATTCGAAAATAAGACCCGGGTCTTAAATTTTTTATTGCCCATCGAGGAGATAAATCTCATTATGCTTCATATCACACAGTCAGAAGCTATTCATTTAACGATTGTCATCTCTGAAGACAATTACCCTGCTGAGTTTTTCCTGGAAATCGTTGTTATTCTTGGAACTAATGAATTTCATAGTAAGAGCCAATCACAAAGGAGCATGGTGTATATGGATAGTAATGTCCAAAAATAGCCCTCACACACAATAACATATCGAATTTTTTCACTATCGATTCATTCGAGCGCTCACCTGCCATGGCTCCGCGACGATTTTCCTATACTATCGCTGGATCGATTGCGTTTGGAATTCAACAATTCGTTACATGCTGCAGAGGCAAGTATGGGTGTCAGTCGAAAAATGTTACGCGATTGGCGTAATCGTGAATCAGAATGGCGGTCATCATCCATGAAATCAACCAAAAATCCAAATCTTTTGGTTCACGCCGTCGTCCACTCAATACGCAACTGGAGAAAAGACTGTTAGAATATTCAAAGAAAAACGTGCATCGAACTCTTTGTGTAAATTACAAATCACTTCGTACAGCTGTCGACGAATTGCGTGAGCCATTGAATTTGCCTGCCTCTTTCAAGATCAGCAACGGTTTCATCCAGAAGTGGGCGAAACGACATGGAATTATCTCTCGGCGACTTACTCACGTTTCACAGTTAAATGCCAATGATTCAAGCGTGATACGAGATAGACTGATACAATATTTCGAAGATCTTCGACATGCAACGAAAGGGATCCCGAAAGATCGCATCTGCGATATGGATCAGGTACCTGTCTACGTGGACATGACTCACAATAGTACGTTGCATTTTAAAGGTGAGCATACTGTCTCAGGATCACATACAGGTCATACGAAGATGAGATACACCGTTGCGCTCACTACAGTTGCCAATGGTCAGCTGTTGAAGGGACTGATCATATTCAAATTGAAGAAGAAACCGAACGTCAGACCACTTCCCGAGAACATCGAAGTATCTGTGTCTGATTCCGGTAGCATGAAAAAGAGTGACTGCGTTTCATGGGTGACAGCTGTTATGGGAAGTCGAAATCCTTTTGCAAGATCTACCAAGTATTGTATATTCTTCTGTTAGACTCTTATGGACCACATCGCTCAGATGAAGTTCGTTCCGCTCTCCAAAAGCACAAAGTCGATGCTGTTTACGTGCCTCCATCAACGACGTACGCTGCTCAACCGAATGATGTCGGTGTAAATGCTCAATTCAAGCATGCCATGCGTGACGAGTGGACCAAATGGCAGGAAGGCCATTATGAAGATCATTCATACACTGGTTCTGGCAATATGAAAAGACCAAGTTACAAAGCAATTGTTCAGATGGTATCATCGGCGTTGAATTCGTTGCAGAAATCGGCAATCGAACGTGCATTTGAATGCTGCGGTGTTAGTGAGAACGGTGCCCAGGTTCCGAAGAATCGCCTCAACGAACGGCTGAGAGATCTCATCTCAAACGATGGATTGGTCACGTCTGGTGCGACGAAAGAATACTTCGTTGTCATGGATACCGACGACTCTGATACTAACTCAGACTCAACCGATACGGATAGTGATTTATAAGTTTGATAGCAGACGTTTTTCGAAAAACGTGTTTTTCTCTTAGGTAAAAATACGGAAATATCATGTACCGGGGTAATTTTTAAATGTAAGGCAAGAATTTACGTAAATTTCATTCTAGGAGATCGGAAGAATACCAGTTTAGCCTATAGCGTATTAGAGTAAACTTAATTATTTAGGCTTTGGGAAGTGACAAATAGCCTGACAGTATTAAAGATAATAATATAAAGAAAATAATAGAGATCCGATAGAAAGAAAATCAGCATGATAATAAGCCCTATCAACTTACAGAGAATATGTTTTTGAATTATTGGAAAATAAGACCCGGGTCTTATTATCGAATAAATACGGTATTCAGTAACATAGAAATTGATACATAGAGGTGTAAAAGATTATACCAGGGTCGTAGAATGATGGTTGATATTGATTTTGTTGCTCAAACTCCGTTACCATGCTAATTTTCTTCTCAATGAACAGCACAATAGCTGAGGTAATAAACTACATATTATGTTGTCTGGTGGGCGGAATCATATGAAATTGCATTCACATTTGCTCATGAGAATATGAGGAAATTTCAAAGCTTAGAGCCAAATGTGTTTTGAGTCATTAGCAATGGAATGTGACGATTACCAATGCAATGATAGAAGAGCAGAATTTGGTAAAGCAAAAAAGTTGATGGCCTAGAATTACGGAAAGAGAGTAGTTACTGCAGGTAAATAGAACATTACCATAAACATACTTATGCTTGCTTACTTACTTATTGTAGCCGTTTTCATTCGTTCAGGTAAAATGACCTCCCTCCTCGCTCTGGACCACAGACTTCTGTCCCTCGCAATTCTCGTGAAGATTTTGGGCAGCTCGTCTCTCCACCCTCGTTTTTGTCTTCCTCGTTTTCTTCCGCCGTCCCTCGGTGTCCACTCCATTACGCGTACAGTCCATCGATAGTCGGTTCTCCTTGAAAGGTGACCGACCCAACTCCACTTTAAATTTCTCGCTGTTTGTATTACATGCATCACGCCTGTCCATCTTCTTATCTCCTCGTTTTTGATCTTGCTCCTTCTCGTTACTCCCAACATTCTCCTTTCCATTTCTCTCTGTGTGACTCTTAGTCTCTCCTGTTGGTTTGCTGTTGATGACCATGTTTGCGCTCTGTATAGCAATACAGGAAGAACACACATATTGAATAATCGTCGTCGGTGTACCAATTTGATCTGTCTCGAGGTCAGATAGTTGCGAAGTTGCCAACATGCTTTCCACGCGTTCTGTTACGCTTGTCAATTTCTTTGTTCTGTCGGTCTTCGAAAACGACGATTTGTCCTAGGCATGTAATGTGCATTCAGCTACATATTAAATTTCTTGTTGATCAATTCTGATTGGAGTTTGTGTTACATTCGTCATTATTTTTGTTGATCTTGAATCCAACTTTCTTGCTCTCAGTGCTTAGTTGGTGAACCATTTCTTGCAACTCAGTCGGGCTTGAGCTAAGTAACACTAAGTCATCCGCAAATCTCAACGCACCAAGATGTTATCAATCCGTATATTAGCCTTGTCGGGGAAATAAAATCGACGAAAAACTTCATCTAAGACTGCAGAGAGCAGCTTTGGTGATAGTGGTTCACCCTGCTTTACTCCTTTACGAACGTGAAATGTCTCCCCTGAGTTTTCAAATATTACTCCTGCTGTTACTTTTTGGAAAAGAAGTTTGAGAATATTGTGTTTCTTCCCTTGGATGCCTTGGTGGTTAACGGAGTCGAACGTCTTTTAGTAGTCGATAAATAAAAGATAGAGTTGCAGGTTGTACTCCTGGCTTTTCCCAATTGTTTGGTTAATCACATATATGTGGTCGATCGTTGAGAATCTTTTCCGAAACCCTGCTTGGTCTCGTAATTGGCGATCATCGAGTGTTTTTTCCAATCGTTTGTGAATAATCCTCATAAATATTTGCACGTGTGATTAATTAGGCTTATTGGGCGATAGCTTCGTATGTCACTTTTAATCCCTTTCTTGTGTAGAAGTGCGATGTTGGAGTTGTTCCACGATTTAGGTATTTCACAGCAATCGAAAATCTTGTAAAAAAGCTTGGTTAAATATTCCATAATCTCATCTCCTCCAGCTTTCAAATATTCTGTGATAATGTCATTTTCTCCGAGAGCTTTGTTATTTTTCATGAATTTTAAGGCAGATCGAACTTCACCTCTCAATATTGATGGAGTTGGTTCTTCTTCCACTTCTTCGTTTGCATAGTTATTATCGTTGTCAATTATTGTAAGCGCTTCTCCATCATATAGATTCCGGTAGCATGTTGTCATAGCTTTCAATATTTCTCTCCTGTTCATGACCTCTCTTCCGTCCTGCATCATGGCTCTGATCCATTTTTTACCATTCTGTGTTACTGATTGGACCTTTTTCAAAGATTTGTTTCTTTCTGTAACTTTTTCAATGAGTTTTTCATTGTACTTATTAATGTCTTCTCTGATCTTCATCCCGGTTAGCTTCCTTGTTTCGATAAAGTCGATTTTGGTTCATCTTGATTGCTTTCTTTTTTTCGGAACTTTTCTTTAAGGTTATCGATCATTTGATTATTGTATTCTTTTCTTTGGAAAGAGCCAAATTCTAGTGATGGATTGAATTTTATTTACTTTCGGTTGATAAATTTCATCTATTATCAAAAGTTATCTTCAGGATTATGATCTATAGCTATACAGACCGTTTAAAAAATAATTGTACAAAAACCTAGCCCATTTTCAGATGAAATTTTCGTGTTGAAGTCCTGGATCAATATTGATAAACGATATACCATATGAAATCTTGCGTTCCATAGATTATTTTTGGCATATATTTCACTTTCATGTGTGGTCAGCTGTGGTCATAGGCCTCATGAAAAAAATTGAGCGATTTCTTTGATGCAGTATTTCAACATGAAGACGACAGAATTTTTTTATGAAAGTTGACAGAGAGCATGAGCTTTCAGTCATCTTCACCATGACACACGGTTTTTAGGATTGCCTGAATGTACAAAAGGATACAATGCTAATACGTTTTACCGAAAAATTGTTGAAAACACACAAGATCTCACAAGATTTTTTCATTGATTAAGATGCTCAATTTCAATAACCTTGGTACCATGTGAAAGGCTGTGTCAAGCACTTTAATTTGGCAAAACGTTTATGTTATGTCTGGTCAGCTGTGGTCAGCAGACTTAAAAGTTTGTTTGGTCAATTCGTTCATCGGCACCTACAGACGAAACTACGCAATACAGAAAATTAAGATTATTACCATTGAATCAGGCTCGTGTTAAGCCCTCAGATGATATTGTTTTTTTCGAATTCGGACATCAATTTGTGCAATTTCCCCAATTGATTGATTCCCATTTGTACACTTTTACCTAATTTAACGCCACTTTCGCGTTAACAATGTTCTTAACGGTCAATTGCTCGCAAGTAGCCTACACAACTTGTGTACACCTAAAGCTGGTGCATTCGAGTTTGGGTTTGAAATAATTTCACTGACCAACTTCACATTTTGTATTATTCCCGCAGTCAGTCATCGGGAGAGTGAGTCATCATTTCCTTCACTTGAGGTCAGTAGAAATTTGCATCTCGGACCAGACAAGAACTTGTCCACGGAGTACTATAAATAGTTGTATTTATAATACTCCCTGGCTTGTCTCGTCTCGTCTCTGCACCTGTTAACAGCAAACAATAGCATTTCCTTCACGCCGTAAGAATGCAGCTGACGCTTGCGTTGCGTCCGATAAATGGAGCAGCTCATCAATGATGAAAAAGAGAATGAGTGACACGTGGACCAGCATGATATTGAAATCTGAAATATCAATTCAGTTATCATTTTGGTAGTATTAGCCTACATAATACAGTTGTGTCAGAATATTTGTATGTGTGATTATATACATATAGTAGGAATATTAGGTATAGTGGCTACTCCAGAATTATTAAATCCCCAATGTGTATACGCTTTCGATTTTATTAAATGAACTCTAGGGACATACAGGTGGTATTGTCAGCAAATGTGAGATATGCAAATTTTTGCAGTTTTGAAGAAATTGCCACGGAATTGAGTGATCATGATTGTAGTGCAGAAGGAATGATGGCATTTTACAGCTCCTCCGTGTCATGACAGCCATGGAGATTTAGTGTCTGCTAAATTAGCAATTCGATGGGTTGCCATTAC
Source organism: Prostheceraeus crozeri (assembly GCA_907163375.1). Lineage (NCBI taxonomy): Eukaryota > Metazoa > Platyhelminthes > Polycladida > Euryleptidae > Prostheceraeus > Prostheceraeus crozeri. The sequence continues at coordinate 67,709 of CAJQUW010013699.1, read as the reverse complement.
TTTCATGCTCAACCTCAAGAGTATTTTCTAAAGCGTGATCATATCACAGGCAACCTGCCACTGGCAGAACAAAATCACATAATCAAATCAATGATTTCATTTAACTTTGAAAGATGTAAATGGTTCCACATCACTATTCAGATTCCAGAAATGAAGCATGAATTTAGTGATCGAATCATAAAATCATGCCGGTAAAAATTGAATTAAAAACTTGAAATTTCAGCCAAAAAAGCACGAATCTTTTTTAATATCGCGACTTTTTCATGAAGACTTTCATTATAATACAATTCATGAAATGCCCTTGATAATCAGCTTGATTTCCGCTTAGTTAGGATGCTTATTAGCAAATATTCATTCCTTTTGATATCCAACTGATTTCATATTACTTATGTAGGAGAGTCATCTCAGTAGTATACCGGTATAAATTGGCAAATTTTGACTTTTTTCAAAAGTGCTCAAATAATTTTTTAGACAACGGGAACGCAATCTCTGCAAAAACTGAATCTTTTCATATAAAAATTTTTACTGTATACAGATACTTTTTTGAGTCGACACTCTACCTACATATCCCTACTCTATGATTATATACTTACTTATATGTTTTCTTATCATACGTGTATGTACAGGATGTACATGATTTTTGTATCATTTGTTGCACCGTCTCCTGATCGTTGGCATCGTGCAAATTATTATTGAATTCTCTTCGATTCGCTTCGAATTTTCGGCATTATTCAACTTTGAATATTACTTCGGCGAAGTGATCTCTTTGTTCTGATATTGCATCTGGGATTTATTCTCCCCTTGTTCGCGCTGATATCGGTCGACATCATCACTTCTCCCATCTCGCCTCCATCCGTAATCTGAATTAAGTGCTGCTGCTACAACGTCTTCCGTGTTCTCAAATTCATCACTGCAATCAGTTTCCCGCGTTAGTATTGCCCAAAACTTTCCCTTCTCAGGGAAAAATTCTGCAGGGAAAATATTGCTGCGATAAATTGTGACCTTACTCCACCTCTTCTAGCACAATAGTAAATGGCTGAAAGGCGAAGATCTCAGTCTGGCACTCAAAACGCATCTTTGATGGATGAAATCAGATTACTCTTTTCCGAATTTGAGTCACGAATTAGCGCCAAAATTGATGCCTTGACGTCAAGAATTGATCAGATAGAATCGAAGTTTGATGGTCTACGACTCAATTAAGCTAAAACTGACATCAATGTCAAACATATGAAAGATGTAATCACCTCTCAACAATTGTATATAGAAAAGCAAGAGAATAGCATCAGAGCCAATAATTTGATAGCACATGGAATTCCAGAGTCTGGTTTATTAACGGATGATTCTGTTTTGTTCAGTGAGGACATTACAAAGCTTCAATATATTTGCAATAAAATTGATTCAGATTTTAACAAGGCTGACATAGTCTCTACGTCTCGAATTGGTCGTCACGATGAAAACAAAGTAAGACCATTGAAGATAATTTTTGCTAACCGCGAAGCAAAGAATTGCGTTTTATTTAACCAAAAGCGTACCCGTGCAGATGCATCACTTTCTTCACAAAATATTTTCTTTGTCAAAGATTTATCAGTTTTACAGCGGAAAGAGGAGAAACGATTAAGAGACGTTTGCAAGGAGTTGAGAGCCTTGATGGAAGTAAAATTTTCATCAAATCAGGAAGATTGTTCAAAGATGGTAAAGTTCTATCGCATTGATATTTCTAAACAACTGTTTTGACAAATTGGCACAGTTAGCGTGTATTCATTAGCTCAGAAGTGTGTTTCGTATGTTAATCGCTATTACATTGAAACGTCTCATTCCCTTTCAACTTCATTAATAGATTTGGCAAAATGCAGTCGCAAAGTTCAAGATCAATGTTCCGATACTTTTAAGATTGGATTATTCAACGCTCGTTCCGTGTGTTCTTTTGAAAAATGCTCCGAAATTTCCCTGTTCATCGATGACAATGATATAGATATTATGATCCTGACTGAGACTTGGCTTCCTTCTGTAGGAGATGAACATTTTTGTGGAGCATTGTCCTCTTCAACCCATCTAATGAATTCATTTCCTCGTACGACATCAAGAGGTGGTGGTATTGGTATTATATATAAACGGAGTCTTCGTCATGTGAGTTTCATTGCGTCGTTTCCGTTTGTGCACACAACTTTTGAATTGATGCAATTATCAATAATGGTAAAAAAGCTTTCTCTAACATTCTTTTGTATTTATCGTCCTCCTCCAAGCTCTAAGAACCAGCTAAAAGTTTCAACATTTTTTGACGAATTTTCAGTATTTCTCGACTATGTCAATTTGATTTAAGATTATGTTTGTATTGTTGGTGACTTTAATTTTCATATTGATAATTACAAGGATACCAGCGCAATGAAATTCTTAAATTCCTGCAGATGTTTGATTTGAAGCAAGTTGTAATGCATCCAACGCATATACATGTAAAGGGTCACATTCTGGATTTGGTTATTTTACGTGAGTCAGATGTGTGATATTCACTGCGGAAACTTCTGATACCTTGGAATCTGATCACCGTGTTGTTCTTACTAACTTTTGCATAGAAACATTACATACTTCTTCTACCGCTGCTTGTCGCAATTTATGGCGTATTGATCATTCTGCGTTTGGTCGTGATTTATCTGATGGATTAAAAAGCTTGGACCCTTCTGATGATACAAACTACAATAACAAATTCAGAAAAACATTGAACATTCATGCTCCTGAAGAACAACGTCAGTGTAAACGAAGATCTTCGCCTTGGTTTCGGTCAATTAGCACCGAACTTCTTTCCCTTAAGCGTACGCGTCGTCGTGCTGAGCGCAAATGGCGCAAGTCCGGACTAACTGTAGACATGCTCGCTTATAAAAATGCTAAGCTTCAGGTAATCAGACTTGTTACCCGAGCAAAGTCAAATTACTATAAAAAATTGATCAATGAGGTTAAAACCAGTAAAGAGCTGTTTAAAGTTGTGAATGATCTAACCTCAAACAAGAAGCGTAATCAAGTTCCAACAATTTACTGTTCTACGGATTTGCCTGATTTATTTCTGAATTATTTCGTTGATAAGATTTTGTACGTAAAGAGACAAATCACTGGTGCCACTAATCGTGATACTGATGATAGTCATGTTTTTGATTTGCGTTTCTCCGGGGCTCCATTGTCTTCTTTTAAAGTAATGTCACAGTCTGACATACGTGAAGTCATAGCTAAATTGTCGATGACATCATCAGTCTTGGATTCCATCCCTGTAGCTCTACTGAAAGATCACATTGATGATGTGCTACCTGTGATTACTGAAATTGTCAATTATTCATTGAAAACTGGTGTCTTTCCTGTTGCTTTAAAGCATGCTGTGATCAAGCCCTTATTGAAAAAGGCCACAGTGGATAGGAATTCTTTTGAAAATTATCGTCCCGTGTCACAATTACCTTTTCTTTTAAAAGTGATAGAGAAAGTAGCTTCTCAACAGTTGATGCAACATCTGACTGCGAATAAGTTATTTGAATCTTATTAATTAATTAATCTTATAACTTATCGGCTTGCCGGTCGAATCATAGCACGGAGACGGCGCTATTGAAAATCATGAATGACTTGCTATTATCTTTTGACATCGGTCAAATGTCTGTCCTTGTGCTTGTTGATTTGACTTCTGCATTTGATACGGTTGATCATGATATTTTGAAATCCCGTCTGAAATATACGTATGGCGTGATAGGAACAGCTCATGAATGGTTCGTATCATACTTATCTCAAAGGACTCAGTCTGTTATGGTGTCTCACAGCACATCCAAAAAATCATTTCTTTCATGTGGTGTACCGCAAGGCTCCGTCATAGGACCTATTTTATTCTCGCTTTATCTCTCACCAATCTCGAAAGTGTTCGGCTGCTACTCTTTCAAATACCATATGTATGCGGATGACTGCCAATTCTATCAAAGCACGACTTCTGAGCGAGTACATGAGCTCTTGCTGTCTGCGAATAATTGTCTTCATCAAGTGGGGGATTGGTTGGCAAGTAATCAACTGATTTTGAATAGACGGAAGACTGAAGTGATTATGTTATATCCTCCAAGCATAAGAATGCCAACTGAGCCACTACCGCATTTTGATTTTTCTCAGAAAATGAGGAATCTTGGTATATCATTCGATCGAAACCTCGATTTATCGTGTCACGTTAGAAGCGATTGATTATTGTCTACAAAGATCTAGAGGTACTATGATACCAGATAGATTTTCCAATAGTTTTATTGTGAAATGAATCGAAATCGTATTGATGAACAATTATTTCAAGTTCGATGATGAATACTATCTCCAACTTTCAGGAACAGCTATGGGGACAAAAGTTACCTTTTGTATCAACCTTTAATCCCAATAACCCAAATGTTTATCAAAATATAATTTGCCCAACCACTGATAGTTTCAATTGAATTGAACCTTCTAACAACTTAAAGTTATCCCTTCTTATCGTCAAGGTCGCTCTTTATTGAATATTCTCGGCAAGAATGATTATGCCATTATTACGGGTATCACTAAATGTGGTGATGCCAGGTGTAAATTTTGTGACGATAAATATTGGCGATTTTGCTTTCCAGATTAAAAAGATTTTTAATTGTTATTCAAGTAATGTCTTGTATTTCCTGAAATGTAATGGTTGTAGCTATTTCTATGTGGGTCAAACTGGTGATATCTTACGTAATAGACTGACCGTTCATCGCCAACAGATTAACCATAGACTTCTAAATTTCTCTGGACAGATAGGTGAGCAAAATTTGAAATGATTTTCTACATGATCAGGCCAACCAACATTTGTGTTGCAAAAGATCGAATTTTGCAGTTTATCGAAGTAGTAAATGACTGTCTGAAATGAGTCTCTGTGCGATTCATTCGAATGCAAAATGCAAGCAAACACGGTATACCGTTGCTGGTTGCGAACCAAAATGCAATGACGGTGTAACACAAATACATTCCTCTGCCTGCATAACAAAGAAATTTGAATTTGTGATTGCATCGATTTAGTTGAACGTATTATATCTCAACTGAACATTCTTGTGTAACCTTGTGTGACGTCTTGTGTAACCTTCAATTCCATGAATCTGACTTCAATGCCAACACGAAGGACATGGATCATCATGGCAAGCAATGAAGAAAAATTGAAGAAATTAAAAAGCGTGATCTAAAGTACAGTTTTTCAATAATGAAAATGGAAGTTTGCTCCCTCTGTTTTTATGCCTCAAAATATAAATTAAAAATATCTAATTTCTTCAGCGGACGTTTCGGGTCCAGACCCTTTATCAACGGAAGAATGATGGAATTTACAGAAGAGATGAAAAACGTATTTATACAAAATGACGAGAACAACTCTATGCGGCGCAACTAAAATGTGTCAGCCAAGCGGCAATTCATGTCGTCGATTAAGGCTCGGAGACCTAGCCTGAATCAACCTCGCTTCCCACAACGCACATTCAACACTGTCATACGTACACTTCAAGATATCGACCGTAAAATCATCAGCAATCGCACAATTACAATCGCTAAGGACATGCGCACTCAAGGCACTCTTTACATCTCCATTATTTATTCTGCGACAATGTTCTTGATAGCGAATTTTGAAGTTTCTAGATGATTTACCTATATAAATACAGTTACATATTTTACATTTGAATTCACACACAATATTCTTAATGTTACATTTGTATTTATCTAGCAAAATATTACAGTATTTACAGTTATCGTGCTTATTTACTTTTTTGTTAGTGAAACAATCTTTTAGCTTTTTACTGTTTCTATTTACCAATCGGATGTTCAAGTTATATTTATTAATTAATGAGTTGATTTTTCTATTCGTTTTGTCGTTGAGGTAAGGGAGAAATAAATTGGCATCATACTTTTTATCCAAACGGGTCTTTCTACGTTTACGTTTATTTTTTATATCACGTTTTCTGTATCCATTTTTCTTTAATTTTTCATTTATCTTAGTTAGAGCCTCATTCTTTAGTAAATCAGTTTTACATCTATTTTCTACCATATTCAAAGTATTAGTAATGAAATTATGTTTTATATGGCTAGGAATCCAACTGTCCCTATTTAACAAATTGTCAGACTTTATGTCCTTGGTGTAGTATTTATAATACAATATTTTTTCTTCTATCCAAATACTTATGTCAAGAAAATTTAGTTCAACTTCAGGTACTTCTATTTTAAACTGGATATTCTGGTTGACTTTATTAAAAACTTCGAGAATCTTATCAAAATCATCGCCTTCTTTTGGCAATGGTCCTATGATGATGTCGTCAATGTTTCTTTTGTAGATACTTGGAATAATCTTACATTTAGTTTTTAAATTATCTAAAGCGATTTCTTCAATGTGATTCATAAATATGATAGCCAAAGGAGGAGCAAAATGTGTGCCCATTGGGACCCCAGAAATTTGACGGTAAATCTTATTTCGTAGTTATACGATACGAATTTTAAACATTTTGTAAATTCTTCCACTGTTATATTAAAGTTGTCTATATTAGCCCAATACTTTTTAGCAAAGTCTTCTCCTACGTTGATGGCAAAGCTAATTGGTATGCTCGGATACAAACTGATGACGTCTAAAGAAATAAAAATGGCGTCATTATTAATATCTAAGTCATTCAATTCTTTAATTAGGTCCATGGTGTTGCTTAAATGGGCTGGAACATATTTTACTAAGTTGTTTAATATTTTTTGAAACATAACCAATCTACTTTTTCTGTGGGTGTGTTTTTGGTTGAGGCTATTGGTCTTAGAGGAAAATTCCCATTGACCTTTTCTTTATGGTCCTTAATAAAGGTTTTAAATGAAGCTGGTTCAGAACTAGTTGTATGCAATCTTTCAAGTTGCGATCTAGAAAGTTTATCTTTAAAAATGGAGTTTATGATTTTATTTGCCTGACGCTCTATGCTGTCATTTTTTGATTTTGTTAGGAGTTTATAACAATTTCCGTCCTTTAATATTTCTTCTGTTATTTCCCTATGCTTTTCTTCCATAGTAATGCATAGGCGTTTTGATTTATCCGTAGGAGCTATGGTGATATTAACCAAATATAACCAAATAAAACAAACTAAGTCGTGGGTGAAACAAGAAAATATCACCATAGCTCCTACGGATAAATCAAAACGCCTATGCATTACTATGGAAGAAAAGCATAGGGAAATAACAGAAGAAATATTAAAGGACGGAAATTGTTATAAACTCCTAACAAAATCAAAAAATGACAGCATAGAGCGTCAGGCAAATAAAATCATAAACTCCATTTTTAAAGATAAACTTTCTAGATCGCAACTTGAAAGATTGCATACAACTAGTTCTGAACCAGCTTCATTTAAAACCTTTATTAAGGACCATAAAGAAAAGGTCAATGGGAATTTTCCTCTAAGACCAATAGCCTCAACCAAAAACACACCCACAGAAAAAGTAGATTGGTTATGTTTCAAAAAATATTAAACAACTTAGTAAAATATGTTCCAGCCCATTTAAGCAACACCATGGACCTAATTAAAGAATTGAATGACTTAGATATTAATAATGACGCCATTTTTATTTCTTTAGACGTCATCAGTTTGTATCCGAGCATACCAATTAGCTTTGCCATCAACGTAGGAGAAGACTTTGCTAAAAAGTATTGGGCTAATATAGACAACTTTAATATAACAGTGGAAGAATTTACAAAATGTTTAAAATTCGTATCGTATAACTACGAAATAAGATTTACCGTCAAATTTCTGGGGTCCCAATGGGCACACATTTTGCTCCTCCTTTGGCTATCATATTTATGAATCACATTGAAGAAATCGCTTTAGATAATTTAAAAACTAAATGTAAGATTATTCCAAGTATCTACAAAAGAAACATTGACGACATCATCATAGGACCATTGCCAAAAGAAGGCGATGATTTTGATAAGATTCTCGAAGTTTTTAATAAAGTTAACCAGAATATCCAGTTTAAAATAGAAGTACCTGAAGTTGAACTAAATTTTCTTGACATAAGTATTTGGATAGAAGAAAAAATATTGTATTATAAATACTACACCAAGGACATAAAGTCTGACAATTTGTTAAATAGGGACAGTTGGATTCCTAGCCATATAAAACATAATTCCACTACTAATACTTTGAATATGGTAGAAAATAGATGTAAAACTGATTTACTAAAGAATGAGGCTCTAACAATGTGCGTTGTAGGAAGCGAGGTTGATTCAGGCTAGGTCTCCGAGCCTTAATCGACGACATGAATTGCCGCTTGGCTGACACATTTTAGTTGCGCCGCATAGAGTTGTTCTCGTCATTTTGTATAAATACGTTTTTCATCTCTTCTGTAAATTCCATCATTCTTGCGTTGATAAAGGGTCTGGACCCGAAACGTCCGCTGAAGAAATTAGATATTTTTAATTTATATTTTGAGGCATAAAAACAGAGGGAGCAAACTTCCATTTTCATTATTGAAAACCTTACATTTCAAAATGCGCCTCCCGTTAACTGCCATTACATTCATCTAAAGTACAGTCCCATCAAAATTCCTTTATCTGTCTAGATGCTTCTTCAAACAACTACAAAGCCGGGATCCGGTATGGCCACGTTTTCAAGTCCTGTCAATGGAAACACATTCGGAAGATTTCTTGTTATGACAAATTTGTCTAAAATTTAGAAAGAAAAACCCACATTCCATCAGGGTTTGTGACATCTCAAAACGATGATGGACTAAAAATGGCGATCATAATTTGAAATTTTCCCCTCAGCATCGTCGCATTATTGACCGTCGAAAAATCTGCGAATATTTGCAGCTATCACAGAGAGAAATCCATTCCAAGCAGCACATAATGCATCTATCATCTATCACAAGTTTTCCACAGTTGTCAATCTGATGACATCTGGATAATCTCTGGATGATCAGCCAGCAGTAGAAATTCGAAATCGGATTCAATTGTGTAATACTTGGTAAAGACTGACAAAGTTCCGTGAAGCCGAAGCCAACGGACGGAATATCCAACCAAAACATTGACCATTGTTATGTAAGGGACAGCTTCGAGAGGAAAAGAGAAGTCACCGATTTCTACACTATGAATAGAAATTTAGAAGTCTATGGATTAACAATTCCAGGTTTGCTTTGCTTCACCCAAGGAAACATGTAACCTCCTATTGTAGGAACATGGAAGTCAAATTTGTAGCTGAGCCTTTCTATCAGTTTTCTAATGATGCAACTAGATCTCAGAAATAATGCTATTTCATTTCTAAGTTTAAACCCTCTTTAAATAGAGATCATCATGTTTAGTTGCCTTTCAGCTTGATATAAATTCTTGGTGTCTGACGAAGTGTATTTTAATAAACACGGAAATCGGTGACAACAAAGCCATTTTTTGGTTCTCTCCTTTATATACATACATATACGAGGGGTGTTCAAAAAGTTCGCGCCAAAGTTAAATCAGTCAATACGAAACGTTATTCGTTGTCACAGACTATCGGTATACTATAATTACGTCATTTCATTGTTATTGCAACACCTGCTAAGCGTTCCCGCGCCGCTGATGAATGCAGATCATTGGGGCTGTTCATTAACTGAAATTCTGCCGACTGATTGTTAAACCGATTTGATTTTCTGCCGGTAAATAGTTTTTGAACGACATAAATTTAAATCGGTTTAATAATCAGCCGGCAGAATTTTAGTTAATGAACAGTCCCATTGATACAGATGTTCTCGCGTTTCTTCTTGTAGCGGTTTTCATTTGCAGTCATGGAGGAACAAAGAACGATCATCAAATTTTACGTCTGGCTAGGCAAGAGCATAGATGAACTAACGGGTGACCTGGTACAGGTCTATGAGGATGAGGCAATGGCACCGCGTGCTGTCAGGAAGTGGGTCAAGCGCTTCAAGGAGGGTCGACAGTAGGGTTGGCACGAAATATTTCGCAAAGTTTATTTTTCATTTCCTCCGAATTTTATCGAAGTTTATTTTTTTCGGTTGCAATGTCGTCTTTTATGCACTGATATCATACTGAAGTTCTGCTTATGAAAGGTATCATTTAAGAATTAATTGCTACTTTAAAGGCTGCGATAAGTTACTGTTCACCAGTAGACTAACTGATTTTTCCTCACGAGCCAATCAAATCAAGACAAAAGAATATCCCAGTTGCCATGAATACAGTTGCGGAAATAAGACTCCTGCAACTTTCGCCATTGTTTAGTCGTCGTTCAAGGAACTTCTGATTCGATTAGTAAACAATTTATCATCTGATTATTCCGCTCTTTAATGTACAGCACACATATATACACGTAGCAGAGTGCCGTTATTATTTGGCAGTCCGTTAAGATTCTCGGTAAAGAGCTTATTCCTATAGCAATCTAATCTGAGTCACAATCACAACTCAAAATGTGCTTCAAGTGTTTGTGATCATATTATGTGTGTACAAAGATGTAGTGCATTTGCATTGGATGTTGTGGTGTTGCGTGTGGTAATGCCGTAGCTGGCAATTTTCAGGTTCTGACTAATGATGTTCAACAGTGAGGCAGAATTAAGTTATATAAAATTTCAATGCGCTAAATAAAAATTGATAGTCAGCCTGTTCATTACCGATAGTTTATTCATTAATTGAGAACCCACAATGATCGTAATTCTCAGCTTTAGAGTTGCAGTCAACACGTGTCTTACAGACAGTAACAGTTGACAATTTTGAAAAATTTTTACTTGAATATATAGCTTATACTTTCTAGAATGTGTTTTAGCCATATATAGCCATATGCCACCATAGGTCAAAAATTCAACGTATGCACAGTTATACATACTTGCAAAGTAAATGGTGCATGGTCAGTTAGCTATGTTATGACGTATGAGCATAAAAGCTATATTCAACAAAGTATGCTATGTAAAAAGATTCTTTTGCCTGAATTCAATCCATAGTCTCTGCATTAGAATCATGTTGATAAAAAATAATTTCATCACACTGGATGCGATCTCATTTTATCAATGTACATGTATGCTAAAAATTGCAAAAGGCCTTTTGACTGGAGAAGTAGGTCGCATATTAGTGTAATTAGCTTTTTTGTAGCTAAAATAGCTTACTAGCTAATTACTTAGGATTCGTTTCAAATCACTGACTTTTTAACCAAAATCTAAAGGAGAGATAACTCGTCCTTAATAAATAAATATGGGTTCAATATTTTGATGACTCAAATTTTATTGCTTACTCAAAATTCTATAAATTACAAAAGATAACGCGTCCAGAGTTGACTAAAGGAATAGCAAGACACATGTACAATTAAACTTTAATCAACACCTCATAAAATCATAGGTTTCAATAAAATTTGACATTATCTTAATAACTAATATAAAGAGTAAAAATGACACCGTCTGAACTTATGCGTTATGAGGGGCAGTTATGAGCATCCATCGCCGAAGAATATTGTCAGTCGAAAGCAAAGTGTCGCCTTGTGTCGCGGAGGAGGTGTTGTTGTCCGTCCGTTCCCGGTGTTCGCTCTCTTCTTGATGTTCGTTCTCCTCTGATCTTCGTTCTCCTCTCTGATGTTCGTTCTTCTTCCTCCTCCCCCATAATTGTACATGCACAGTGTTGTATTAGTCTGTCGCGGCCAATTACAATTTGGGAGTGAGACCAGAATTGGTGCAGGAATATCGGGCAACGGTGGAGGAGAATCAGGAGGATGAGGGTGACTTTTAAAGCGCTAATGTATGTGTTCTCTAATGCCAATTTTATTGTTGATTAACACAATGTCGTGGTATTAACATCATTGTCGATAAGCTCAATCGTTGCACCGGTTATGTAATCTGAGCATATTCTGTACAAACTCTGATAAATGTTGACATAGCCCTGAAAATGCTTACTTCTCAATCTTTTTATTCGCATCAGAATTTACAATGCTGAAAGTTGAAATCAAAAAATTACCTGTAGTGAATATGAAAGCGTTCTTCGGCTAGTCATCGCACCGGAATGACTTTTACATGTTGCATTTTTAGGTTACATGTCATCTAAAATAGCCGGCGAAATAAACTTCGAACGGTTCCTGATCATACTTTGGCGGAATTCTTTTGCATTCATCCAGAAATAATAAACTTCGATGAACTTCGATAGGCTTCGATAAACTTAGCGAAGTATTTGATTTTTTATCTCCTCCGATGCAAAAAATAAACTTCGGAGTTTTGCCAACCCTTGTCGACAGTCAATCGAAGAAGCTAACATCAGCATTGGATCTGTTGTTTCGATTCTCCACGAACATCTGAACATGTCGAAAATTAGTGAGAGATGGGTACCGTGATTATTGACCACGGTACATCGCGAGACAAGAATTGAGCGCTGCAATCACATGATCAACATGTTCGACCATGATCCAGAAAAATTTGTTTCGAGGATTGTAACCGGTGATGAAACGTGACTGCACGGATATGATCCAGCCATCAAGCAAATGTCAATGGAATGGAGAGTCAAGGGATCATCTCCACCGGTTAAGCCATTGATGCAGAAATCTCTGAAAACCAAGGTAATGGCCCTCGTGTTCTACGACGGACAAGGTGTTTTCCACATTGATTATCTTAACACAGGCGAAACTGTTACAATAGCACGTTACATAACTGCCCTATCCAACCTGCGTGAAGCTCTGAGACAGTGGAGACGTGGGAAGCTTTCCCGTGGAATTCTTTCCCACCACGATAATGCTCCCGCGCACAGGAGTCGCCAATATGTTGCTGCCCTCTCTCAACATGGATTCAAAATCCTACCTCATCCCCTTACAGTACAGATTTATCCCCATGTGACTTCCATCTCTTCCCCAAATAAAGCGACAATGGAAAGGTAGGCGATTCAAGGATGTCAGCGAATTGAAGCAAGCCTTTGAGAATGCTCTCGCCGAAAAGCAAAACGATTTCTTCAGAGGAGCATTTCCAACATGGCGCCATCGAGCTGAAAAATGTGTGATGAACAATGGAAACTACGTCAAAAAGTGACTCTTCTTTTTTGAACTTCCCGATTAACCAAAATCTATGGCACTCCTATAGGAAACGTCCTACGGAATTATTGTAATTTTCCTATAGCGGGTAGTGCTATTGCTATGGAACTCCATTCTATGGCACTGTGGGAAAGTTTTGTCCCATTGAATTTTGGGGAACTTTGATCCTATTGCCTCTGGGACTAATTTGTCCTATAGACTTGTGGGAAATCCTGTCCTATCGAATTTCGGGAAATCCTGTCCTATCGATCTTCTGGAAATCCTGTCCCATAGAATTTTGGGAAATTCAGTGTGCATGGCAGCTCCTATTGCTACAGCGTGTCTAACCCTCTCCGCGACATACTGACGCTTTATGTGATCATGATTGTAAGGAATAATCAGTTTAGTTTAGCAATAGTGATAATATCAATATAAAGCCAACAACATGCATGAGGTATTTGCACTTTTTACTTTCGATCCCCTTGACATGTCGGTGAAAGTCTGGCCCAGATTTCAAAAAAATAGTTTGAGAATCAATCACACTATGGAGCATTATTTTTTACTAATTTCATGATCATTCACAAAACGCCATGAATTCAAAAAACAGCCAATGATTTTTAATATTTTCTCTTTTTAGTCTTTTAAACACTTGCTTCGATGAAAAGTTTCTCAGAAATCATTCTCCATATTTCTTCTCTTCCATTGGGAAATGTAGTTGAAGTTGATCTGCAACAAACGGGAAATAAATGATAAATATGCGATAAATGATAAGTTGATGATAGAACATAGACGTTCTGCATATAGGCAGATAAACTGAACTTTAAGTGAAAAATGATGCAAAATATTGCAATTGAAGAATATTTGATAATTGCTATGTTTCTTGTATTGGAGATTTATATTATTTATATAGGATTATAGCATAATAAAGCAATTGCGCCCCGCTGTGATCTTGCAGATGAAAAATACGCCAGAAGTTTCATTTTACTTGCTTATTGTCACAACCGCGTTTCGTCTGCTCTTAGTAGGTGTGACACGCAGAATGAATCAAACTGATTGAAACATGATTCCTGCTAGAATATCGATCAAACAATGGTCCTTTCTTTTTATTCAAGTTGTCGATGCACTACTTCTCATATTAGTAATTTTTCTGTATATGTACTTTTTACCTACTACTTATTCATTTCGTGATTGCTTGTGCAATGACTGTCCATTGCTTGATCGATGTTCTAGCAGGAATCATATTTCAATCAGTTTGATTCATTCTGCGTGTCACACTTACTGAAATCAGACGAAACGCGCTTTTGAAAATGAAACTTTATGAAACATTATATTGGTTTCCATGAATGCATGCATGCGCGTATTCAAGGTGTTAGTATGTAAAGTTATTGTCTTTTCTAACTTTTTGCAAGCATCTTGCGATGCTGGTGGAATTTTACAATTAAAAGCACTGCTATTATTGATAAGATTTATGCTCCTAAGCTTTCACCTACTAAAACCGCATCAGATGAAACGAAAGAGGTTAAGCTTATTAGAGTGATTATCATGTTTGCATTAAAATTCAAATATGAATTTTAATTTTAATACATAATAAAAATAATTTCAAAAATTATGGACAATGGATTCAAGCTTCATAGATAATTAATATACTGTAGTGGCGGTGATATTAGATTTCTGTCATTACATTTGGTCCATACATGCTTATTTAGAGAGGAACTCATCATCCTTATGAATAGATTCTCTCCTTTGTTTCCTTGAAAAGTCAGTCGAAAAATTCGGCATTGAAAACTGAAAACCTCAGTTTCATGGGAGTTATAGCATGGGAATAACATTGAATGGGGAATCATGGCTAGTACATCAATAATACATTAGTGGATCACGCATACTTAATTACATACATGCATAAAGACAAATACAGGAAGCATCACTTATTTACTATATTCGAAAGATGAATACTTTCTCGTAATTATTTCCTTCCTTCTGAGAGAATTTCAAATAAAATATTTATCTTTTTTATCATTTAAAAATTCTTAGATGCAAAGCGTCATTTTCTTATCACAAACGCTGCTTGATCTATTTCCTATGAGAACAACTAAATGTCGGAATTTACATTCCTTTATTTAAGGCGGCCGTCTAAAATTTCAACAACCAATAGTTAATTTATTTAACTGATTTACTTGTCAAGTAGCGATAAATGGTATCAACTTCCGTGATATAACAGGCCTGCAGAAGAGAGAAGAAAAGTTCCGCAATCATTTGCCGCAATCAGCAGTTTTTATATTTCTCTTTGCGCTTTGCAAGGATTATTAGCAAAAGCAAGAATGCAAATTATGCAGTGGATGAAAATTAATAGATAATCGCTGAAGATAATCGCTTGAAATATGATGAACATTTGTCGAGTGACGTCCACATCTGTGCGCCCAGCGGGATTTTGAACAGGAAATGCATAATGGAAACAATGACTGAAACCCGAAATCCATTTGGTCAGACTGCATGTTGAGATGATTAGCTTATATTTGATGAATCTGGCAGGCAAGTCTGCAAAGTTTCGAGGAAATAATCCATAATGTAAACATGAGTTTCACTGTTCTATTTCAAGACGATCACTTGAGAAATCTGTGAGTTTGTACTAAGATTGCGTGCACATAGGTGTCAGACAACGTACCTGCTGCCCATGTACCTAGCGCAATGAATGAATCACACAAGGTAGGCGTTACAGACAAGCGGGAAAGTTGTGCAGCGGCTACAAAGCTGAGTGACTAAAGAAACGTATTGGAATGGAATCCTTGCTACCTAGACTATCTAAAGTTATTACCACATGTATTTGGGAAACATCATCAATCTATAGAATAAAGGATTTTATACAATATATTTTATTATTTTATTATATATTTTATACAATATATTTTATACAATATATTATATTTTATTTAATACAGTGCATCTTAGTCCATTCAATTTTTGGTTTAGACTTTAATATTCTAACTTATAATTTGAAGTATGAGTTTAAGGCAACCGAATTGAATATTAATGACGACTTCCAGAGAATTATTTTCTTTTACGATTATGCTTGCGTGTATGTGTATTAATTTTTCGTGTTAGAGTGCCGTGGTACACTTATTAAGGTTACTTAATTTTCAAGAAGAACAGCATTATAACACATTACGCAGAATATTGCGCACGGTGCATCACGAATGTAATAATAAAGTGTAGCTCTACTGTAGTACAACCCTGGTAAAGCGCAATAACACTTAGTTATAATCGCTAGCATTGAATAATCAGCTCGAGAAAATGAAAAATCAAACACAAATTTTCTTCAACCAATTAAGAAAAAATATTAAATTTTTTCTGTGTAACGTTTCGCTTTCTGCTTCTGCTGGTAAAATCATAAAAATAAAGGGAACTTTAAAATCACATTGAACGAATTGTACTAGAGTCTGATGCATGGGAGCTGCTTTCTCTTGTTCCCACAGGCCGACGAATTTCTATGTTCTTTGCTGAGGTGCATAGTTGACCATTGAATCAGTTTCATAGAAGGATTGGCACTGTATGCAATTAGCAGTTGATAGACATGTGATATAGGGACAGTCACGTTAACTCACACTCTAGATCTTATTGTGCGAGCCGATTCTCCAACATATGTCGATGTGCAACCTGTACATTCAATGAGACATATACAAAACTTTAGCAATCACACTTCAGATTTGTAAGACTGTGTGCAGTATTTACAGATAGCTATCATGTATACACTAATGCAATTTTTTATATATCCTCGTCAATCCATTGAAAATTGAACTTAGGTGAACTTCAAGAAATGTGAAAAAATGATGCTTTGAAGGAAAATGACATGAATGTTTCATTTTCCTTCAAAGCATCATTTTTTCACATTTCTTGAAGTTCACCTAAGTTCAATTTTCAATGGATTGACGAGGATATATAAAAAATGGCATTAGTGTATACATGATAGCTATCTGTAAATACTGCACACAGTCTTACAAATCTGAAGTGTGATTGCTAAAGTTTTGTATATGTCTCATTGAATGTACAGGTTGCACATCGACATATGTTGGAGAATCGGCTCGCACAATAAGATCTAGAGTGTGAGTTAATGTGACTGTCCCTATATCACATGTCTATCAACTGCTAATTGCATACAGTGCCAATCCTTCTATGAAACTGATTCAATGGTCAACTATGCACCTCAGCAAAGAACATAGAAATTCGTCGGCCTGTGGGAACAAGAGAAAGCAGCTCCCATGCATCAGACTCTAGTACAATTCGTTCAATGTGATTTTAAAGTTCCCTTTATTTTTATGATTTTACCAGCAGAAGCAGAAAGCGAAACGTTACACAGAAAAAATTTAATATTTTTTCTTAATTGGTTGAAGAAAATTTGTGTTTGATTTTTCATTTTCTCGAGTTGATCTTTCCAACCACTTGTGAAACAGTGGCGTCAACCTGATGGTACACCTATTAAAGGTTTTGAAAGTGAAATTAAAGAACGGTTTTCTAAGTGATAACTAAAAGACCAAAAATAATTGGGCCATAATTCAATCAGATAGTAGTGTATAAATTGTTGGAACACCGAGGACTTGATAACTTACTTCATGGCTTAAAACACCGATTCGAGGATTTCACCAAACGTGGATTTCTCAGATGACGCAGCAGACTCGTTGAAAGAACCCGATTAGCCCGAACTGAAATTTAAAACATAATATGCTTGGGCCAGTTAGAAAGCTATGAAACAAGCGGAATCAAAAGATACACCCGGCATCTAATATAAGAAAAATTCTGTTCCAATTTCGATGTAACTAACTGCTGCATCATTTAAGTGATTACAGCTTATCTTCAAAACTTATAGCATAAATTTATGCGTAGGTCTTCGCTGAGAAAGGTTTACGATTTTCAAATTAATATCCTGAATAATTTAATCTAGTTAAAATATTCAAATTTACAATAATTTTTGTGCTATGATAACGCACATCGCATAGCACTTGAACGTATTGTTGAAATGGCTACTTTACACATACGACAATTGAACGAGGAATAGATAAGACTGTCTACATAAATCTTATATTACAGTAGTTCTAATTCCTACCTCGAAAAATCTAAATTATTGCATAATTCAATAAAACAATGCGTGAATGAATTGCTGGAACAATGAGGACTTGATGATTTGACTGATGGACTATACAAATGATACTGAACAATGATACTGAACAACTGAAGTTTCATTTGAACTTACTCCATTGGTGTGATGATTGAGACAAACCGGATAAGATGATTGATTCAGCAAACGACGGATTTTCATAAAAATACGAGACACTGAGACACGACCAAAGGATGTGATTAGCAATGACTGTTGCACATGCCAAAGGCATCTGAAATTATACTGAACATGCAAATGTTGCAATATCATTCGACAAAGTCAGATTACGGAGTCAAAACTGTCGCTGCGCGTTTGCTTCTTTTGGATAGCTTCTATGGCACTCATATTTTCCCACTTCCAGTGCAATTGGATCCAATCAGAGAGCGTTAATTACGAGAGGTGACACTTCCCATTCAACGCATGTTAAAAACGGGCAACATGCGCTGGTCTCCCGTTCTTCCCTAATGATTACACCTGACATCAGAAAGCTGACCGAATTCTTAAAATCTTCTGTTACTCTGAAACAGGTGCGATCTATCAGCGGGAGGCCACTTTTCACCAGGGAGCTTTTCACAGACTCACGGAAGTCATAGTGGCTGCATCATAATCAAGTCTACTTTTCATTGAAGTTCTTCGATAAGCAAATCAAGTTTAGTTGATATAGCTTTTTAAATGAAATGTAAACTTTTGTTTTAGAAGCAACACTACATTATCAGTTCGATGAAATACAGTTGATGATATTTCTTATAAAAATTGATCTCATCCCTTGCTTAACTGATCAAATCATGGAATATTACATGATGTTAATGATATATAACAAGATAATGTATCAATTAAAAATTATTTGTTAAATATTGTGCGTTAAAATATGTATACTGCATCAATAAATGAATCCACTACTGTCATTTATCATAGTATTTTAAAACACCTAAAAACAAGACATGAATATGTGAAATTAGAGTTGGATTTTTTAATGGCCCAAAAAATTACCCTCTTTATTTGAGATAAAAAACAATATCATAGTAATCATGACATGATTTTTTTCAATTTTCTCTTCTTCCTCAGCATCTCCTGAACAGATCTGTTTTTCTCATTTGTTGTTCACGAGCGTTCTTCAAAAAATGAGGTACGTCGATCACAACGTAGACAGGTTCTCCATCACAGGGATTTATTAGGTGGGAATAGTCTCGTGTCACTCCTTGATTACGTATACTTGCAAATTGTGTAGTTTCTTGATCGCAAACGATGCAAATGATTTTCAGACCAACTTCATAATACTTGTGAAGACAGTCAAAAATTATTTGGAGAAAACTTTCCTGTTTCACTGAGTGGCGTATCAAATAATATCCAATTAATTGTTTCCAGCGTGATCGAACTCATCTCACCATTACGGCCATCCCTTCATCATCAACTTTTGGAGGACGACCGAAAGACCCAGCTTCTTCATAGCCTTTGATGAAATCTTTACTTTCATCGTACCGTATGACCGGTGAAATTTTCATCGCATCTACTGATAGAGTAGCTATGCGATCGTCTGGCTTCATTGCATTCAACTTCTTAGCCATTAGATCCATTAGTGTTAAGCAGGGTCCAGAATACACACAGACGTCTTCTATCGATCGCTGCAGAGTTCGCACACTGGGTAAAGCGAAACCTTGACTTATTAGGAATTTGTAGGCCGCTGTAGACCGGAACTTTATTCCCAGTGCCATTTCGATGATTTGCCGACTCCAACGCATTCTACTTCGATTTACTTCCACCGCTTTCAGTTGTGCCGCGAAAAAACATCGAACTTTTTCTGGCAGTTTTGCAACGTCGAAGTTAGAGGTTCCTGCTTGACGGATCGATTTCCCAAATCTTAAGTCTCTTTACTGTTCTTCTGGACTTTGACAACGCACTTTGAAGATTTCGAAATTTTCGGACGTGTCGAGGGCTAGATGCAGTGCATGTAGGAGCACTGGAAATAGATGGAGGATCTGTAGTTACACGTGGAGTTTTTGGAGGACCGCTGTCAATGTCAGGACGTGATAGAGGAGGTTTTCGAGGAATGGGTTTCGTTGGTGGATGAGGAGCGTTGACGATCGTGGGAACAGCAGTTGGTAGCAGTCTTGAGGAGGTATGACGATCCTTAGGGCACATGTACTGGGAATCCTCAAAATTAGAAGAGCAGACTCGGCGGTGAGGTTTTAATAGTTCCTTTAAAGGTAACGAATCTAATGAAGAGTTCCTCAAATTTATCACCCACTTTTTGCATAGTTCATTGTTTTTTGGGAATAAATGAAACCTGATGCGATGACCCTCTGATGTAGTCTCAGAAATACTTCTATTATTGCAGCCAAAAGCCTGACACAGTATTCCACGACCAGGCATGACGAATAACGTGTAGAAAGTGATTCATAGTTCTCATTTAGATTATTAACATACCAACATGTGATGTTAATATTTAGTCGCTAACGAATTGAGGAAGAAAGTGTAAACTGTGAATGAGATGGGCGAATAACATAGGCAAAGTTATTCTCAACCATATGTTCTCAACTCTCATTTGACTGATTATCTAACATTCCAACATGTGTTGCAAAGTTGGTCGCTGACCAGATACACGTATTATCTCTGGTCGCTGACAAATCGAGGAAGGAAGTGTAAACAAACAGTAGTCAGTGAAGGAGCCCGCCTGCGGTGCAGAATTATCTGAGTGTCGCCTCTCGCTATTTACGCTCTCTGGATCCAATTGACTTCGATTGAATAGTGAGGTGTGCTATGGCACTCCCATTGCGTGTCATAGAATGCCATATAGTGCCATTGAATTTGTTTAATCGGGTTTAGTTGGTAATTCTTAATCGCGAATTATAAGTACATGTACATAACTAAAATAGAAAAATAAATGTTGATTAACACTTTGGCACGAACTTTTTGAACACCACTCTTATATATATATATATATATATATATATATATATATATATTCAATATACATATATATGTATACATATATATATATATATACACATACACGTATATATATATTAATAATAAAATTCGCCATTGGCCGATTAGTTCAAAATAATTAAAGTAGACAAGGCCAATAAAAAAAGATATCATTTCTGATGATTTTTCGATTGACTCTTTATCAAATCAGATGGAAAAGAAATTACAATTCTATGAATACATCAGATGGAAAATTTGAAAAACTATTACAGACAAACTATGCACACTTATTGGTTTAGCATAATGTTCATAGCAGGTGAAATCTTATTGATGTACATCTTTTCTGTTGTCTTTCGTTCATAGCTGTTGTAATAGTTACTTTGTAGGATCGATATCTTGATGTTAGTTGTAGTAGGTCTTGTAATTTGATGTTTTTGCACAAAATGTCTGTGAACATTGCTGTCATCCTTATTCAAATGTCGATGTATTCTTCTTCGAAGAGTGCACTGTGATTTACCCACAAAAGAATCATTACATTCATTGCATTCAATCAAATATACCACATTTTTCACAAAACAGATTTTTTGGTCGTTGCAGTAGCAATTTTTTTGACATGTCAGATTATCTTTAAAATTTAAAAAATTAAATTAAATTTTAAATTAATTAAAGACTTCTTTTAAAGACTTACTTAAAGACTTCTTTTCTTCAATTAAAGACTTTTTTATGAGACTTCAACTCCTCAAAATCATTCTTTCATTAATCTGTCATCACAAGCAGTCTCTACTTCTGATTTAAATTTTTAAACAAAGGTTCTTCCTTCGTCCCAGTTTCAAATAAAGTTTCTCCATTCCACAATAACGTAATAATCGATGCATCCTTTGATTCTTTAAGAAATCAAATTGCGCATTCTTTGAAACCCCTTGAATATGATAACAACAGTAGTTCTTGTAGTGACTCTTGGAAATTCACTTACCCTCAAAATCGTCCATATTATATTAGCAGTGTTAATGAAATGCCAAATCACCTTTTATCTAATATTTCTTCAATTCAAGAAAATATCAAGCATATTCTGCCAATGCTCACCTTCCTTTTTCCAATGATTACAAATACATAAAACAAATCAAGTCATTATCTTCTGTTAAGATATTACCCTCTGATAAAGCGAGACGGTTAGTAGCGCTGAGTAATTCACAATATAATAGTTTGGCAATTCCACATTTACAAAATTATTCACTGACCTCTCCAATCCTTTCAAGTACAGCACAACAAAACTTTAACAAAGACCTTACTGCAATAGCTAGCAGACAGACTGTCAATATTAAAAATGAGCTCTTGCATCTCAAAACTTGTGATCCTTTACCAAGTTGTCTCACTTTGCTCCCAAAGGATCATAAAAGTCAGTTACAGGGTCGTCCTCTTGTTTCTGCTGTCGATACCCCAGGCACTCCATTATCCAAGTATCTTGCCGATCGCATTTCCTCTTTTAGCATTTGTATCAACCCATTTACAAGATACTTTCTCTTTTATCTCTAGTATTGCTAATATGCTGCTTAGTTCTGAAGAGCATATTTTTTTGGTTCTTTAGATGTTGTTAATTTGTATGGCTCAATTCCACTGACTGTTCCAAGTAATGTTTTTTCAGTAGTTTCTAATTTCTTTGTGCAACATAAATCTGATACACGATTGTATTCGATGAATTCCAATGATTTTCAACAACTTCTTCAATTAGCTATAACTTCAGACTTAATTTATTTTAATGATTCCTTTTATCGACAAGTTTCTGGCTTAGCTATGGGTAATAATCTTTCACCTTTACTAGCCATAATCTACATGTTTGACATTGAGCTCAAAATTTTTGCAAAACTTCCGAATAAGTTTAAATACTGGAAAAGATATATTGATGATATCTTCTTTCTTTCTTCATCACCCCTTGATAACATTATTCCTTATGTCAATTCTATAAATGATAGTATCTCTTTTACTCTTGAAGAACCGAATGATTACAATCGGTCTTTTTTGGATACTGCTGTTTCATACCATCAAGATTCGTCTTCTTTTTCTGCCAAATTTTATTCTAAAATTCTACACAGTGGCCATTTGCTACCATGGGAAAGTCATGTTCCATTATCGCGCAAAAATCAGTCTCTTGAAGTCCGAAAATCTAAGAGCCCATCGTATCTGCTCGTACTGTGATCATCTTATAGATGCCATATATTTTCTGAAAAACAGATTTCGCAACAACGATTATCCAGATTATTATGTTCAAAAAACATCAATCTAGATAAACCAGTTACTAGACCAAAAATTCAAAATAACGCGAAAAACAACATTTATCTTCGTATTCCATTCACAAACGAAATAGAAGCTCGCAAAGTCTGCAAAGAATTGAAAAGGTTGACGATTGTGAACATCATTCCAACCTTTATCGGCCCAAGACCATTATCGCAACAATTGAAATTTTAAAGATAATCTGCCATGTCAAAAAAATTGCTACTGCAACGACCAAAAAATCTGTTTTGTGAAAAATGTGGTATATTTGATTGAATGCAATGAATATAATGATTCTTATGTGGGTAAATCACGGTGCACTCTTCGAAGAAGAATACATCAGCATTTGAATAAGGATGACAGCAATGTTCACAGACATTTTGTGCAAAAACATCAAATTACAAGACCTACTACTACTAACATCAAGATATCGATCCTACAAAGTAACTATTACAACAGCTATGAACGAAAGACAACAGAAAAGATGTACATCAATAAGATTTCACCTGCTATGAACATTATGCTAAACCAATAAGTGTGCATAGTTTGTCTGTAATAGTTTTTCAAATTTTCCATCTGATGTATTCATAGAATTGTAATTTCTTTTCCATCTGATTTGATAAAGAGTCAACCGAAAAATCATCAGAAATGATATCTTTTTTTATTGGCCTTGTCCACTTTAATTATTTTGATATATATATATATATATATATATATATATATATATATATACATGCATATATATATACAAGGTGGCCATAAAGTAGCGCACCAAGCCATATTTGACATACACTCTAGCTAGAAACAATCACACCTCAATCACACTTTTATAGAGTGACAATTTGTTCTCTTCATTTCATGAATGAACGTAATTCGATGTAGATGACAATGTACCGATGATGACATGAGTGTTACTCTGAGATCGAATAAATGGAAGTGACAATGGCTTCTTAATCACAACTAGCGAGCATGTCTTTGACAATTGAACACAGAATTGAAATTATCTTACTTTGTGGGCGAGAGGGTGCGACAAACAGGTCTGTTGCTGAAACGTTCAATTCAAAGCATGAAGGAATGAATGTTTCAATCTTCAGTCGGTCGGTTACTCTTGAAGTTCAAAGAGACAGGTAGTGTTCATGACAAAGAGCGAAGTGGACGTCGAAGAATATCTGATGAGACAAGAACAGCCATTATTGATAAAGTTGAACAGAGTCCAAAGAAGTCCGTGCGCAGATCATCTCGTGAAATCAACGTTCCCCGATCCACGATGCAGAAGATAGTCAAAGAAGAGCATTTCCATCCATACAAGCTTCAGATTCTCCAAATGTTGCACGAAGACGATTCGGACCGACGCGTGGACCGACGCTCCCCTGACCTGAATCCCATGGATTTCTTCTTTTGGGATACACAAAGCAACTAGTGTATTCCGAGCGCATGAATGACCTGGATCATTTGAGAACTCGAATTCGGGATGCCTGTCAGTAAATCAACGGTGATTCAAGTTTGCTCAATCGAGTGTTTGATAACTTTCACCATCGGTTTGATTT
The DNA here is from genome assembly GCA_907163375.1 of Prostheceraeus crozeri. Taxonomy (NCBI): domain Eukaryota; kingdom Metazoa; phylum Platyhelminthes; order Polycladida; family Euryleptidae; genus Prostheceraeus; species Prostheceraeus crozeri. The sequence continues at coordinate 42,858 of CAJQUW010013699.1, read as the reverse complement.
ATATCTGGCTGCTGAAGGGCAGCATTTTGAACATTTGTAAATATAAATTTCTTTGTTCACAACTAATTCATGTTTTCCTTAAGTCATTTAGAGATCCATAAGAACAATTAAAATCTTGGTGCGCGACTTTATGGCCACCTTGTATATACAGTATATATATATATATACATAATTTCGAGGAATTGAATCAATTTCCGTCAAAGTGCTCAACTGTGAAAGGAGCAACGTATACCCAAAGTTAGGAGGAAAAACTCAGAACTCGGTACTGAGAGTTTCATGTTAACACAATCATCGGCCAATGATTGAGAGGCGAATCAGCGAATTGTCATCTGATGAAGCTGCCTTCAGTGAGTCTGCTCCGTATTACGAGGGGGTCCTGCGGAAGCATGACTACACTAGCAAATTTGAATTCAAACAGCAAAGTAGTGAGCCAAGTGAGAAGCGGAAGCGAACAAGGCAGATAATTTGGTTCAATCCACCTTACAGCAGAACCGTGGCAACAAATGTGGGTCAATCCTTTTTGGAACTCGTTGACAAACACTTCAGAGATGGCAACAGATTTCAAAGGATCTTTAATAGAAACACTCTCAAAGTGAGCTATAGCTGCATGCCCACAATCAAATCAATCATAAACGCCCATAACCAGAGAATATTGAGCAAAGAAGAGAATAACAAAGATCGGAGGGAATGCGATTGCATGAACAAAGAAAAATGCCCTTTGCAAAATAAATGTCTGGCAAGCAACATTGTGTATGAGGCCCAAATTACTTGTAATGGTCAGAATAGAAGATATCTGGGTATTTGCGAAAGTTCATTCAAGCTCAGATACGCTAATCACAAGAAGTCGTTTTCCCATGAAAAATACAAGCATGAAACTGAACTGTCTAAGGAATATTGGAGGCTGAAGGAAGCAGGTTCCAGCCCAATAGTAAAGTGGAGGATCAAAAAATTTTGCAAACCCTTCAACCAAGTAACGAAAAGGTGCGACCTCTGTCTCAGCGAGAAGTTTTTTATTTTGGACCACGACGGTGATAACCTACTCAACAAGCGGAATGAACTTGTCTCCAAATGCAGGCACCGAAATAAGTATTTGCTATCAAGACATTAACTTTCTTTGTGTCCTGCTTTGCAAAGGTCACGATAAACACCGAATGCATATTTTTATATTGTAACTGTGTATATTTCTTTAAATTGTAAAGGTCACGGCTACTCCGATTACATTTTTACTTCAATATTTTAACTTTGTAAAATTCGTTCCTTAGCTTTGGCTGATGATTGTGTTAACATGAAACTCTTAGTACCGAGCTCTGAGTTTTTCCTCCTAACTTTGGGTATATATATATATATATATATATATATATATATATATATATATATATATATTTATATATAAATTCCAAATAAGGTAGCCAAGAAAAACTGAGAAATCTCGAAGAGAAAAAAGAAGAGTTTTATAATTTATATGCTTCAGCCTTCACTAAATAAGCATGGACATTAAAATATCAATGTGTGATTTGTTTATTTTTGCATTTTTTGAAAAAAAAATTTCATTCCCTTTGACGAAGCTCCCAGAGGAAGCAGAAACCGGTCAGGGAACAAGATTTCTAAGTTTTTCTTGGCTACCTTATTTGGAATTTTTATTTTTCCAACTTGAATTATCTGGTTTTCATCATCATCATCATCATCATCGCCAATTTGAATCCGGTTTTGTCCCCGACAAGCGAGGGTGGCCGGATCTACCTCACTGCAGCGAAATTTTTCTGACCCCTTCACGCCACCTAGACCTATTCAAGGCATCTTCTTTCTTCAGGCCGGCCTTCTTCATCTCCTCCTCTACTTGATTTCTCCACATACGCTTGGGCCGTCCTCGCTTGCGTTTTCCTTCAACTTGAAGATGAAGGGCTTTCTGTAGAACATTGTCATCTTCTCTCCTCAGCACGTGACCGTACCACCGTACCCCGCTTGCCTTCGCCAAATTTCCGATCTCTTCCTTCAAGCCCAACATGTCCATCAAGATGGTGCTGTTCTTCTTGTCCTTCAGCTTGGCTCCACACATCGCTCTGATCATCGCTCTTTCTGCCCTCCTCAGGATGTTCATTTCGTTTTCCCGCAAGCACCATGTTTCACTTCCGTACAGCATCACTGATCTTACACAACTACGGTAGACCATCCCTTTCAATTTCAAGGAGAATCTTCTTCCAAGCAACAGTTCACTGATTTCCCGAAATCTCATCCACCCATATTTACTTTCATACCCTTTGATTCCAGCGCTTCTCTCCATTTAGCAAACTTCACTCTCAGCCCATCCAACGACTCGCTTGTCAAAACAATATCGTCTGCATAGAGCATCTCCGCTAGCGGTCCTTCTCTTGCATCTCCAGTCACCACATCCATTACGATAGCGAACAACAGAGGCGACAGAACGGACCCTTGGTGGACTCCAACTTCCACGGAAAACACGTCCGACAACTTCGATCCAGATCTGACTTGTGTCCTTGCCCCATCGTACAAACTCATCACCGCTCTCACTATCACTTCCGTCAGACCCTTCTTTCGCATCGCCCATTCCAGTACTCGCCTTGGGACACGATCGAATGCTTTCTCCAGATCCACGAAGCACATGAACAATTTCTTGTCTTTGTCCATGTACTCTTCCTGCAATCTTCGCAATACGAAAATGGCATCTGTCGTGCCCTTGCCTGGCATGAAGCCAAATTGCGACTCGTCCAAAGAAACAAACTCCCGAATTCTCCGCTCCAACACTCTCTCCACGATCTTCATCCCATGTTCCAGGAGTTTGATTCCCCTATACGCTCCGCAATTCATGGCATCACCCTTTCCCTTAAAAACTGGCACCACTACGCTTGTTTGCCATTCTTCTGGCATTCCCTTGCCTTCCATGACACCCTGACAAATTTCCGTCATGACACGAATTCCGACTTCTCCACTCGCTTGGATCATCTCGACAGACACATCTGACAGCCCAGTTGCTTTCCCTGTCTTCATATCATTCATTGCTCTTATCACTTCGCCTCTGGAGACATTCTTCTCTGGCCCTTCTACCTTGTCCACGTGGGTATTTTGATCCCATTCATTCTCCTCATTCATTCTCACCTCCATGTGCTCTTTCCATATTCGTCCTCTGTCATCCTCCGTGAAACCCAGACGTCCATCTTTCCCCCTCATACACCGTCCTCCTTCGACATCTTTCCCTTCACGCTTCATGATCTTGACACGTCTGAAGATCTCATGCGGATTTTCCTTCATTTTTTCCATCTCCTTCACGGCCTCCTGCTTCATGGCCCTTGCAACAGCTTTCTTCGCCTGCTTTTTCTTGCTCCTGTAATTAGCTTTGTTGCTTTCTGAACCATTCATCTTTAGGGTTTTAAACGCTTCCTTTTTCATGGCTATTGCTTTCTTTACTTCATCATTCCACCACCAGGTATCCCCTCGATCTCGTCTTCCTTTCTTCTTTCCACAAACTTCATCGCATGCCTGCAGCACCCCAGTCTTGAAAGCATCCCACAGATCAGTCGCTTCAACATCAACAAGTTGCTCAACCCTTTCCTGGAATTGTAGCCTCGTTCCTTCATTTTCAAGTTTCCAAACTTTTCTTCTTGAAACGCGCTCCTTTCTCACAATCTTTCGTGGCCTTGCTTTGTCCAAATCTGCAATTAGCAATCGGTGCTGCAATTCGCCAGCGATTGTTTTCACATCTTTCAGGTGTTTCCGATCTTCCTGTCCAATCACCACGAAGTCGATTTCTGTCTCATTGCCACCGGCACTGTAGGTCACCTTCTTCTTTTCGTCCTTCCGGAACCACGTGTTCGCCACGCACAAGGTCTTTTCATCGCAGAACTCTAGGAGTCGCTTTCCTTCCAAGTTTCTCACTCCGATGCCATTCCCGCCATGTATGCCTTCGAAACCGTCGATGCTCTTCCCGACGTGGCCGTTGAAATCGCCAAGACCTAGCACCAGCTCGTCACTTCCCTGCACCTCCCACTCGCTTGCCATTTCGTCATAGAAACGATCTTTCTCAAAATCTGGTCTGCCACTTTGCGGGGCATAGCCACAGACCACGCGCACAACTTCAGCTTCGAAGGCCATCACCATTCCCATCACCCTATCGCTCCGTCTTCGAACTTCCACAACCTTCTCACACAATTCCTCCTTCACCAGTATTCCAACCCCTGAGTTTCCAACATCATTGCCAGACCACCACAACTTGTATCTTCGTCCTCTGACGCCAACGAAGCGGGCTCCTTCACCTCTCCACCGCACCTCTTGCAGACAGCAAACATCCACATTCCTTTTTCTCAGCTCTTCACAGACTTCGGTTCCTCTTCCACGAAAGCTTCCGACATTCCAACTGCCAAACCTCACCCCTAAACCTTTGCAAATTGATCCGGAGATTCTTCGCACCCCTGCCCATTGAAGAGCTGCCGGGAACTGGGGGCCATTACATTTCTTGTACAGTTCATGAGGATTTGTTGGAGCCTTGTTTTCTACGAGGAGCATGCCCTTGCTTACCCTCAACCTCGGTTTTACGACATGAGTTGTCCATGGAGCATTTGATATGGAAGTGTCCATCTCCTAGGCTGATTGCCTTCACCACGGCTAGCGAGCTCAGCCTGCCCGTTTTCCACTCTCCCCTTCTCCTCTAACCTTAACCGACGACTTGCTTGGCACAAGCACTTCAACAGCAGGAGTGGAGACCAGGACTACCAGCGGGACATATCCGGTGCCATCGGGCCCAGACCTGGGGTAAGGTGCTACTCCTCCTCCTGCCATTGGTGGTGCATCCGTTGTCCAGGACCTGCTCTGCTGCTCCTAGCCACGCAGACACACCAAACACACATCACACTCCTAAAACAGATAGATCTCAGCATTTATAAAAACCATACCAAGATCTACTGAGAGTCATTTGATCTAGGCCTGTGTTCGAGTGTGACAGTGCTACTTAAGCAGCCACAACCCAAAGTAGCCACATTGATATATATATATATATATATATATATATATATATATATATATATATACATATAAAAAAACGATACGAACGATTATACAAAACGATTGAAATCAAAATGAATAAAAATAAATAATACAGTATTGACCCGAAAGAAAAGTCCTGCAATTATTCCCGACCGGTTTCGCCTGGTCTAGGGCAGGCTACTCATGGGAATGAATTTATTGGAAAGCAAAATACAAAATTGGAAGCATAGACTTCCAAATCAAAAATTAATGACATAAACCTTGCGATTTTTGCTAGACGTGTCATAGTTCACGCTAGACGTGTACAAATAGGATAGAAGCGGACACATACCGTAAAATTACGGATAGTCAGAACTATGTTCCTTTCTATTCAGGTCACCCCAAACATATATTAAGCAATATTCCTTTCTGTCTTGCTAATCGAATAAATAAAATCGTTTCAAAAGAAGATAGCAAGCAGATTCAACTGAGTTCATTAGTAGTAACAAAAGGTCCAGAATAAACACAGCGCGCCCCCCCTCCCCCCCCCCTACCCCTACCCCTACCCCCCTACCCCTACCCCTACCCCCCTCCTCTCTTCCTCCTCCTCCCTGTCCTGGGGTGTTGTGCCGCCCGGGTGGGCTTGGGTGCCGGCCTGGTGGACGTGGTGTGCCGGCCTGGTGGACGTGGTGTGCCGGCCTGGTGGACGTGGTGTCCATCGTCTTCCTCGTCAAAAATGGTCTCAACAAGTTTTTCCACCCGGGGGGGGGGGGTTGGGTGGGAGGAAATCCAAAGTGTCGAAATTCGATGCGCCAGTGCTACCATCGTCTTCCTCGTCAAAAGTTAGGTCGACAAGTTTTTCCCACCCTACCCCCCCCCTACCCCCCCCCCCCGGGAGAGCTAGCTGCTATCTCGGCTTCTAGTGGACGGATTTTGTTCGTTCGGGTTGCATTCGAAAGAGGATGAAAAACTAACCTATGACATTTTTTGGCGCGAGTCAATCCGATCAGCCGTTCAAAAGTTAGAGCGGTTACAAGATTTTAGGAAAGGTTGAAAAAATCCTAAGTGTCAGAGTGACTGTGTACGGTAAAAATGAAAAATTTTTTCCAAAGTGTCGAATTTCGATGCGCCAGTGCTGCCATCGTCTTTCTCGTCAAAAGTTAGGTCGACAAGTTTTTTCCCACCCTACCCCCTACCCCTACCCCTACCCCCCCCCCGGGAGAGCTAGCTGCTATCTCGGCTTCTAGTGGACGGATTTTGTTCGTTCGGGTTGCATTCGAAAGAGGATGAAAAACTAACCTATGACATTTTTTGGCGCGAGTCAATCCGATCAGCCGTTCAAAAGTTAGAGCGGTTACAAGATTTTAGGAAAGGTTGAAAAAATCCTAAGTGTCAGAGTGACTGTGTACGGTAAAAATGAAAATTTTTTTCCAAAGTGTCGAATTTCGATGCGCCAGTGCTACCATCGTCTTTCTCGTCAAAAGTTAGGTCGACAAGTTTTTCCCACCCTACCCCCCTACCCCTACCCCTACCCCTACCCCTACCCCCCCCCCGGGAGAGCTAGCTGCTATCTCGGCTTCTAGTGGACGTATTTTGTTCGTTCGGGTTGCATTCGAAAGAGGATGAAAAACTAACCTATGACATTTTTTGGCGCGAGTCAATCCGATCAGGCGTTCAAAAGTTAGAGCGGTTACAAGATTTTAGGAAAGGTTGAAAAAATCCTAAGTGTCAGAGTGACTGTGTACGGTAAAAATGAAAAATTTTTTCCAAAGTGTCGAATTTCGATGCGCCAGTGCTACCATCGTCTTTCTCGTCAAAAGTTAGGTCGACAAGTTTTTCCCACCCTACCCCTACCCCCTACCCCTACCCCTACCCCTACCCCTACCCCCCCCCCCGGGAGAGCTAGCTGCTATCTCGGCTTCTAGTGGACGGATTTTGTCTTACAGCTACTCGTTTGAAAGAGGAGAAAAAACTGCTCGACGACATTTTTTGGCGCGAGTCAATCCGATCAGCCGTTCAAAAGTTAGAGCGGTTACAAGATTTTAGGTCGGAGCTCACCTGAAAAAATCCTAAGTGTCAGAGTGACTGTGTACGGTAAAAATGAAAATTTTTTTCCAAAGTGTCGAATTTCGATGCGCCAGTGCTACCATCGTCTTTCTCGTCAAAAGTTAGGTCGACAAGTTTTTCCCACCCTACCCCCCTACCCCTACCCCTACCCCCCCCCCGGGAGAGCTAGCTGCTATCTCGGCTTCTAGTGGACGGATTTTGTTCGTTCGGGTTGCATTCGAAAGAGGATGAAAAACTAACCTATGACATTTTTTGGCGCGAGTCAATCCGATCAGCCGTTCAAAAGTTAGAGCGGTTACAAGATTTTAGGTCGGAGCTCACCTGAAAAAATCCTAAGTGTCAGAGTGACTGTGTACGGTAAAAATGAAAAATTTTTTCCAAAGTGTCGAATTTCGATGCGCCAGTGCTACCATCGTCTTTCTCGTCAAAAGTTAGGTCGACAAGTTTTTCCCACCCTACCCCCCTACCCCCCTACCCCTACCCCTACCCCTACCCCCCCCCCGGGAGAGCTAGCTGCTATCTCGGCTTCTAGTGGACGGATTTTGTCTTACAGCTACTCGTTTGAAAGAGGAGAAAAAACTGCTCGACGACATTTTTTGGCGCGAGTCAATCCGATCAGCCGTTCAAAAGTTAGAGCGGTTACAAGATTTTAGGTCGGAGCTCACCTGAAAAAATCCTAAGTGTCAGAGTGACTGTGTACGGTAAAAATGAAAAATTTTTTCCAAAGTGTCGAATTTCGATGCGCCAGTGCTACCATCGTCTTTCTCGTCAAAAGTTAGGTCGACAAGTTTTTCCCACCCTACCCCCCTACCCCTACCCCTACCCCTACCCCCCCCCCCGGGAGAGCTAGCTGCTATCTCGGCTTCTAGTGGACGGATTTTGTTCGTACGGGTTGCATTCGAAAGAGGATGAAAAACTAACCTATGACATTTTTTGGCGCGAGTCAATCCGATCAGCCGTTCAAAAGTTAGAGCGGTTACAAGATTTTAGGTCGGAGCTCACCTGAAAAAATCCTAAGTGTCAGAGTGACTGTGTACGGTAAAAATGAAAAATTTTTTCCAAAGTGTCGAATTTCGATGCGCCAGTGCTACCATCGTCTTTCTCGTCAAAAGTTAGGTCGACAAGTTTTTCCCACCCTACCCCTACCCCTACCCCTACCCCTACCCCTACCCCTACCCCTACCCCCCCCGGGAGAGCTAGCTGCTATCTCGGCTTCTAGTGGACGGATTTTGTCTTACAGCTACTCGTTTGAAAGAGGAGAAAAAACTGCTCGACGACATTTTTTGGCGCGAGTCAATCCGATCAGCCGTTCAAAAGTTAGAGCGGTTACAAGATTTTAGGTCGGAGCTCACCTGAAAAAATCCTAAGTGTCAGAGTGACTGTGTACGGTAAAAATGAAAAATTTTTTCCAAAGTGTCGAATTTCGATGCGCCAGTGCTACCATCGTCTTTCTCGTCAAAAGTTAGGTCGACAAGTTTTTCCCACCCTACCCCTACCCCCCCCCCCCGACCCCTACCCCCCCCCCGGGAGAGCTAGCTGCTATCTCGGCTTCTAGTGGACGGATTTAGTCGTGCCATAGCTCGTTTGAAAGCTAAGAGTGAGACAAATTCACTGAAAGAAACGGCTTGTTCCTATCTGTCTTCGTTTAGATGTGAGACGCCATTTAAGATTTTGGGACATTGGCGAAAAACGACAGAGTTAGAATTTGGGACGTTTTGGGCTGTAGCGCCAAAACGAAGCATCGGATTGGAAAACGGATTTCAGATTTGGAATCAGCGTGAAATTCTCTATCTGTATGGTGAGTTTCAAGTCAATCGGAGATTTTGATGTCAATCGGAGAGAAAAATTTTCAACATTTTTCGAAAAAACGACAGAGTTAGAATTTTTGCGATGGCTGCCTACTGTGGAGCCAAAACGAAGCATCGGATGGGAAAACGGAGGCTAGATTTGGATTCAGCGTCAAATTCTACGTGGATATGGTGTATTTCCAGCTCAATCGAACCTCCAGAATCGATGATAGACGGGTTTTCAGTGTTTGGATGATGGGTATTACGTCATCAGCTGATCGCCACACACTATATAAGCTGGGAACCGAGAGAGACTTGTCATTAAGACGAGAGCGATTGTCAGAGGTAGGTCGTCTCTCTGAGCTCCGATGATAGCTTCGGACATTCCAAATCCCGAGTTTCTGTAAGAAACCGACTTAGAAAATTTCATTGCTGATATCAGCTAAGGCGTCAGACTTAGAGGTTAGCCAGGAGATGGCCTTCGTCTCCAGGCCATAAAAGACTCCAAAATTTTAAAGGCTCGTAACTTTGCTTCTACAAGTCCGTTTGACTTGATTCAAAAAAGGTTCGGTCGCTATTGACCTGCCCTAAGTGATAGACTACTTATAAAATTTCATAAGTAGTACTAAAAAGTTGAAAAATTTAAATTCACTAGTTTTGGAGGTTTTCTGGGGTTTTCGACCCTGCTGAATTCAACTAAGGCATTTATAATGTTGTACGAGGCGAGCTTCAGCTCGAGACTTGTTTCCTGATGTAAATAACTCCACCGATTTTCATGTCAAAATCGGGGTCCGAATACCAACACAGTGATATGACGCACGCTCTGTCCGTCGGAGGTTGGATTTGTGGGCCGAGGCCTTGGAGTTGGGATAAGATCCCCTCTGAGTAATGCCTGTAACGGATTCATCAGCTTAACTTGTCTATCCTCGACGACTACATGTAAGACAATATCATTTCGTTTGCTAACAAGCGACTTTGTTTTTCTTGCAGTTTCACGTTATGACTACCTCGAAAAATGTACGATTCCTCGTGGGGAAATGCTCCTGTGGGAGAATTGCTCGCGGAACTGAATTGAAAAAGCATGTTGCGGCGTTTGATGGACATGAGAAGCGTGTGTTGAAGAGAGTGTGCGTAGTTGAGCGTGTTGAGTGTGGGAAGGATGAGGCGGCGGAGGATTTTTATAAAAAGCATAAAGAGTGTGAGTCGGGGAAGATTACGGATAGCGATTTTAAGGCGTGGTTTGAGGGTTTGTTGTTGGAGGATGAAGAGAATGAGGCGGTGAAGACAATTGAGGCTGCGGTTGAGAAAGAGACTGAAGAGAGGGTAATTAAGAAAGCGCCTGTAGTGCCTGTAGTGAGGGTGATTGAGAAAGTACCTGTAGCGCCTGTAGTGACTGATGCAGACCTCGATCGCGATCTCGCTATGAGCGAGATGAGTAGTGAAGAGGAAGAGAGCGAGGTGAGGGGTGTTGTAATGCAGAAGAAGAAGAGTATTGTTGAAGAGCGGGACGCGACGATGAGGAGGCTTTTCGGTGACAAGGTTACCTTAGGAAAGCCAAAAGCCTCCTCATCGCCTCAGAAAGATCAGAGGTCGAGTGATTGCTTTGAATACAATCAGATGAAGGATCGAATGAGTGCGATGGAGAATACGAATAAGAGAGTGCTGGCGGAGAATGAGTTGTTGAAAGGGAAAGTGAGTGCGATAAAGCAGATGAAAGAGGAGATGGTGATGATGATGGAGGCGGAGAAGCGTTGGTCTGAGGAAAAGAAAGAGATGATGGCGAAGGTGTCTGAGTGTGATGAGTTGAAGCGTGTTTTGAAGAAGCAGAAGGCTGAATGTGAGAGATTGAGAGTGATTGCGAAGGATGTGGATGAAGTGAGGGCGATAAATGAGAAGTTGGGGAGTGAATGTGAGAGAATGAGTGGTTTGTTGAAGAGAGGAGTGAAGAGGAGCTATGAGGTACACCTCCCCCTCTACGAGAACGACATCTGCGACGTGCCCACTATGACAGATGACCCTGATATAACGCAAATGTGCTACGAGGGGGAGGGGGTGAAGTGTCTCCATTTAAATTTGAAAATAGACGGACAATTGGAGGACTTCATCGTCAGAAAAGTGAAAAAGAAGAAGCCGAGTAAGTTACTTTAAAATATATTTTCTAATTCTAATCTAATTCAATTTCCTTTCTATTTTCAGAGTTTTTACAAAATTCTTGAGTCGACCCACTAACCTAATCCCGTGAACGAACCATAGGTCCTCTTAAGGGCCCCTTCTAATGTAGCTAAAGTGGTCCCAAGCCCACGACATGCTTTCAAGCATGGATACAGAGGGGAAGGTAACAATGCAAATGAAGTTCGGTGTAATACTTCCTTTCGACGGGCGTTCCTGTATAGGACGGCGGTGAAACCCATAGCTATGTATACCGCAAGGGACATTCGGCAATGATCAATCTTGTTAAACCTCTCTGCGTCATGTTTGCAAGTGATTGCCTCTGTTTCAATGTAGTATGCATTCGCGCCAGGGCGACATTTAGCCAACTGTCGAAGGTTGCCTAAAACTTTCCATTGCATACGTTATGAGAACCATGAGTTCTACCTGTCTCTATCAATGAGACGAATTGATGAATGGAATGAAATGGGAGGACACTCACGCGCCACACGCAACATAACACACTTCTCTCTTCCGTAGTCTAACAAGCTCTTTACACATGGATCGCAGTCGATTGCTATCCCTGTATCAGAAGTGTAAGCTATCTTAATTTTATCTAACACTATTTCACCTACCATTATCATCAATATGAAATGTTATAAGAATTGCAAGTTAAACTAAGTGTGCTACTATTTCCAAATGAAAAAGTATACATGGTTAAATCATCCACTGAAGCCCCATTCAAGTAAGTCAGTATGAAAGCAAAGATAATATGAAATAAAAATTTATTATGGCATGTATTTCAAAAGGTCTTCATCGTCAATATCATCCCAGAGTCTGGCTTCACATAGATCACAAAAACAGTTCACTTGCTTCAATCGTTCTTCTACCGCGAGCCTCACTTTGTCGATGTACTCCCACTCCGCTATAGTTCGTGGCTGGGAGTTAGGGGTGTACCATTCCCATAATTGGTGGAGGAATTTGGTGCTGGCGATCTCCATCACTATTCGTGAGTGTCGTTAGAAAGTGTATCATGGTTTGTAAAAGTTTTACTGCAACACAGGTTGATGTATAGTTAGAAAAGTTTGATCATCAACGTTGTATTCGTAAGTCTAGTCAGAAACTTTATCATGTTGTACAAAAGTTTTATTGCAACACAGGTTGATGTATAGTTAGAAAGTTTGATCATTAACGTTTTATTTGTAAGTCTAGTCAGAAAGTGCATCATGGTTTGCAAAGTTAGTGTAGTCAAATAATTTTACTGTGACACCCGTTTGAGAAAGTAAAGTCTGATCATCGAAGTTGTATTCGTGAGTGTCGTTAGAAAGTGTATCATTGTTTGTAAAAGTTTTACTGCAACACAGGTTGATGTATAGTTAGAAAAGTTTGATCATGACGTTTTATGAAACACACATGTCATGAAATGTAAGCGTTAGTGTAGTCAAATAATTTACCGCGACGCACGTTTGTGAAAATAAAGTTTGATCATTGACGTTATATGATTGACCGAACTCATCACAGCACTAGAAAGTTTTAGAAGGTTTTATTTACTGCACAGTGTAGATTGTCTTGTAACTTACTTTCACAGCGTTAGAAAGTTTTATTGGAGACAGTTGCCAAATGTTTCCCTATTAGAAATTCAAACTTCATGACTGTTAGATTAGCTTCATCAGGTTTAGTAAAAGCAGTTTTCTACTGCAGTAAGACTGCGAGTTTAGAATGTTATATGAAAACAGTGTCCATCACAGCGCTAGAAAGTTTTACTGCGCTGTGTAGATTGTTTCACACAAGGTCTTATAGTCAGCGTTGAATGTTTTATAAAACCAGATGTTGTCACACACGTTGAGTGTATGAGAGCTAGTTCCATGACATTGAATCGCATGGATTGTAAAGTTCATAATCCAAGGCTAGGCTCCTGTACGGTTGGATTTAGGGTTTTATATTACATGCGTTAACCGTTCGTGTAGAATATGTGAAGCAGATGTTCGCTTAAATGCAAATGTTGAAATAAGTTTTGTAAGAAGTCTTTGACAGGTTGTTGTGAAACGTAGCGAACGTTGAAGAAATGTTTCTGCAGTCACACTCGTTAGCGTGCCAGCTTTACTAAATGTATTCTATTCTCCAATGAGAATTGTTGTCTAATGAGAATCAAGCCTTCCACAGTGAGAATCATTCCATCGTTGAATCATACAAGTGATGGACGCACATTCTCTCTTTGGGATATCATTTTCAAAGTGAATGGGCTATATTATGGTCAGCACAAGGATAACAAAATAGTCTCTCTCGATATACACTGAATCCATCCTATATATTCCAAAGCCACCCAACGTAGATGACATTATTGACTTCCTTAACGGGGGGTGGTACGAAGCGCAAGTCGGACAATAATGCTACCTCCAAACGCAAGTCAAGGAAAGAGAATTGCTAATCCTTTCCTAACTCTACCCTATGACAATTCGCTTATGTGCTTTGAGTGTCGTAGACGTGGTCTTATTAGATACATTTTACTTCTTCGTTGCCATCATATCATTTGTGTATTTTGTCGTGAAAAGCATCGATGTAATTCTTCATTTTGTAATATGTTATAGAACGCTTCCTTAGATGTGTAAATTTCCGTTTTAGGCTTCTATCATCATTTTTATGGATTGTGAGGGTGAACCTGTACAGGAGCTCAGTGCTATTGCTATGAACAATTGGACATATCAGATTGTTAGTGTCTATCATCAACATGCCAACTGCGATCCCAATGTTGATCAATGGGCGAGAAAACACATTCATGGACTTAATCTGAAATATTTGCAAGACTATGGCTTTTCTTGTGAGAGTGCTCTTCTTATTGACTTTAAACGATGGTTAGCTGCTTTCAATGTTATACGCATCTTTTGTATTAATCCTGGTAAGGAGAGGAAAGTATTTCCCAATCTAATCATTGATGATATTTTGCTCCCGCCTTGGGATAGTAGAGTGAATCAACATTATCATGAAGTCACGAAACGTTTTAAGGATTTGTGTGTTCCTATTTTGTCTGTTCGTTGTAGTAGCTACGTTCATAACCAATGCTTCTTTCCTCCTTACCTCAACACTGCCAAAGTCCTGTATGGTTATCATTGCTCGCTGTATGATAGTTACCAGCTGTATCTATTTTATCTCTTTCAAACCATTGATTTATAATGCATGCTTGTTACCGTTATTCAATAAATGTTACTATGAGAAGAGTTGTTGTTTTCATGCAATGAATGGGTTAGATAAAGGGCGATCATGTCTTTCTCAAACGACTGTGGAACATTGATTTCCATGATGAAGATTTAAACAGTTAGATTCGATGACGAATAAGATTTACTAGTTTGCAAGTTAGACTAAGCGTTCTATTATTTGTAAATGAAAGATATAGTTTCAACAGTGTGTACGTTAGAAATAAAGTTTTATCTGTTTGTAAAATGAGATTGTAGGATTTACTAGTTTGCAAGTTAGACTAAGCGTTCTACTATTTGTAAATGAAAGATATAGTTTCAATAGTTTACAGATTACAAAATAAAGTTTCAATAGTGTTTATGTTAAAAATAAAGTTTAAGCTGTTTGTATGTTAGAAATAGAATAAAGTTTCAACAGTTTGTCGATTAAAAATAAAGTTTCAACAGTGTGTACGTTAGAAATAAAGTTTTATCTGTTTGTAAATGAGATTGTAGGATTTACTAGTTTACAAGTTAAGAATAAAGTTTTATCTACTTGTATGTCAGAAATGAAATAAAGTTTCACCAGTTTAAAAGTTAAGAATAAAGTTTCAATAGTGTGTATGTTAAGAATAAAGTTCTGTCTGTTTATATGTTAGAAATAAAATGAAGTTTCGCCAGTTTACAAGTTAAGAATAAATTTTATCTGCTTGTATGTTAGAAATGAAATAAAGTTTCAATAGTGTGTACGTTAGAAATAAAGTTTCAATAGTGTGTATGTTAAGAATAAAGTTTTATCTGTTTGTATGTTAGAAATAAAATGAAGTTTCGCCAGTTTACAAGTTAAGAATAAATTTTATCTGCTTGTATGTTAGAAATGAAATAAAGTTTCACCAGTTTACAAGTTAAAAATAAAGTTTCAATAGTTTGCAAGTTAAAACTAATGTTTCAATAGTGCGTATGTTAAGAATAAAGTTTTATCTGTTTGTATGTTAGAAATAAAATGAAGTTTCACCAGTTTACAAGTTAAGAATAAATTTTATCTGCTTGTATGTTAGAATTAAAACAAAGTTTCACCAGTTTACAAGTTAAAAAATAAAGTTTCAATAGTGTGTACGTTAGAAATAAAGTTTCAATAGCGTGTATGTTAAGAATAAAGTTTCAGATGAAAATAAAGTTTCAATAGTGTATATGATGGAAATAAAGTTTAAGCGCTTTGTGCGTTAGAAATAAAGTTTCAGCCGTTTACAAGTTAAAAATAAAGTTTCAACAGTGTGTACGTTAAGAATAAAGTTCTATCTGTTTATATGTTAGAAACAAAATAAGAATGAAGGTTCACCAGTTTACAAGTTAAGAATAAAGTTTTATCTGTTTGTATGTTAGAAATAAAACAAAGTTTCAACCGTTTACAAGTTAAAAATAAAGTTTCAGATGAAAATAAAGTTTCAATAGTGTGTATGATGGAAATAAAGTTTAAGCGCTTTGTGCGTTAGAAATAAAGTTTCAGCCGTTTACAAGTTAAAAATAAAGTTTCAACAGTGTCTACGTTAAGAATAAAGTTCTATCTGTTTATATGTTAGAAATAAGAGTACGTTAGAAATAAAGTTTCAATAGTGTATATGTTAAGAATAAAGTTCTATCTGTTTGTATGTTAGAAATAAAAACGAAGGTTCACCAGTTTACAAGTTAAGAATAAAGTTTTATCTGCTTGCATGTCAGAAGTGAAATAAAGTTTCACCAGTTTAAAAGTTAAGAATAAAGTTTCAATAGTGTGTATGTTGAGAATAAAGTTCTATCTGTTTATATGTTAGAAATAAAATGAAGTTTCGCCAGTTTACAAGTTAAGAATAAATTTTATCTGCTTGTATGTTAGAAATAAAATAAAGTTTCACCAGTTTACAAGTTAAAAAATAAAGTTTCAATAGTGTGTACGTTAGAAATAAAGTTTCAATAGTGTGTATGTTAAGAATAAAGTTTTATCTGTTTGTATGTTAGAAATAAAACAAAGTTTCAACCGTTAACAAGTTAAAAATAAAGTTTCAGATTAAAATAAAGTTTCAATAGTGTGTATGATGGAAATAAATTTTAAGCGCTTTGTGCGTTAGAAATAAAGTTTCAGCCGCTTACAAGTTAAAAATAAAGTTTCAATAGTCTGCATGTTAAGAATAAAGTTCTATCTGTTTATATGTTAGAAATAAAATGAAGGTTCACCAGTTTACAAGTTAAGAATAAATTTTATCTGCTTGTATGTTAGAATTAAAACAAAGTTTCACCAGTTTACAAGTTAAAAAATAAAGTTTCAATAGTGTGTACGTTAGAAATAAAGTTTCAATAGCGTGTATGTTAAGAATAAAGTTTTATCTGTTTGTATGTTAGAAATAAAATGAAGGTTCATCAGTTTACAAGTTAATAATAAAGTTTCACCAGTTTAAAAGTTAAGAATAAAGTTTCAATAGTGTGTATGTTAAGAATAAAGTTCTGTCTGTTTATATGTTAGAAATAAAATGAAGTTTCGCCAGTTTACAAGTTAAGAATAAATTTTATCTGCTTGTATGTTAGAAATGAAATAAAGTCTCACCAGTTTACAAGTTAAAAATAAAGTTTCAATAGTTTGCAAGTTAAAACTAATGTTTCAATAGTGCGTATGTTAAGAATAAAGTTTTATCTGTTTGTATGTTGGAAATAAAATGAAGCTTCGCCAGTTTACAAGTTAAGAATAAAGTTTTATCAGCTTGTATGTTAGAAATAAAATGAAGTTTCACCAGTTTACAAATTAAAAATAAAGTTTCAATAGTGTGTACATTAGTAATAAAGTTTCAACCGTTTACAAGTTAAAAATAAAGTTTCAACAGTGTCTACGTTAGAAATAAAGTTTTATCTGTTTGTAAAGTACGATCGTAGGATTTACTAGTTTGCAAGTTAGACTCAGCATTCTACTAGTTGTAAATGAAAATATCGTTTCAACAGTTTACAGATTAAAATAAAGTTTCAATAGTGTGTATGATGGAAATAAAGTTTAAGCGCTTTGTGCGTTAGAAATAAAGTTTCAACAGTTTACAAGTTGAAAAATAAAGTTTCAACAGTGTATACGTTAGAAATAAATGAAAGTAAGAACTTCATCGTATGAGTATTCAAAGCATGTTTTGTAAATCAAATGTGTGTAGTCCTGACATGATAGAATCGTGTTAGAAATAAAGTTTCAGCCGTTTACAAGTTAAAAATAAAGTTTCAACAGTGTGTACGTTAGAAATAAAGTTTTAGCTGTTTATATGTTAGAAACAAAATAAAGTTTCGCCAGTTTACAAGTTGAAAAATAAAGTTTCAACAGTGTGTACGTTAGAAATAAATGAAAGTAAGAACTTCATCGTATGAGTATTCAAACCATGTTTTGTAAATCAAATGTGTATAGTCCTGACATGATAGAATCAAGCTTGACAAACGCGTTTGTCAAGTTCATTTGATTCTATCATGTCAGGACTATACACATTTGATTTACAAAACATGGTTTGAATACTCATACGATGAAGTTCTTACTTTCATTTATTTCTAACGTACACACTGTTGAAACTTTATTTTTCAACTTGTAAACTGGCGAAACTTTATTTTGTTTCTAACATATAAACAGCTAAAACTTTATTTCTAACGTACACACTGTTGAAACTTTATTTTTAACTTGTAAACGGCTGAAACTTTATTTCTAACACGATTCTATCATGTCAGGACTACACACATTTGATTTACAAAACATGCTTTGAATACTCATACGATGAAGTTCTTACTTTCATTTATTTCTAACGTATACACTGTTGAAACTTTATTTTTCAACTTGTAAACTGTTGAAACTTTATTTCTAACGCACAAAGCGCTTAAACTTTATTTCCATCATACACACTATTGAAACTTTATTTTAATCTGTAAACTGTTGAAACGATATTTTCATTTACAACTAGTAGAATGCTGAGTCTAACTTGCAAACTAGTAAATCCTACGATCGTACTTTACAAACAGATAAAACTTTATTTCTAACGTAGACACTGTTGAAACTTTATTTTTAACTTGTAAACGGTTGAAACTTTATTACTAATGTACACACTATTGAAACTTTATTTTTAATTTGTAAACTGGTGAAACTTCATTTTATTTCTAACATACAAGCTGATAAAACTTTATTCTTAACTTGTAAACTGGCGAAGCTTCATTTTATTTCCAACATACAAACAGATAAAACTTTATTCTTAACATACGCACTATTGAAACATTAGTTTTAACTTGCAAACTATTGAAACTTTATTTTTAACTTGTAAACTGGTGAAACTTTATTTCATTTCTAACATACAAGCAGATAAAATTTATTCTTAACTTGTAAACTGGCGAAACTTCATTTTATTTCTAACATATAAACAGACAGAACTTTATTCTTAACATACACACTATTGAAACTTTATTCTTAACTTTTAAACTGGTGAAACTTTATTATTAACTTGTAAACTGATGAACCTTCATTTTATTTCTAACATACAAACAGATAAAACTTTATTCTTAACATACACGCTATTGAAACTTTATTTCTAACGTACACACTATTGAAACTTTATTTTTTAACTTGTAAACTGGTGAAACTTTGTTTTAATTCTAACATACAAGCAGATAAAATTTATTCTTAACTTGTAAACTGGTGAACCTTCATTTTATTTCTAACATATAAACAGATAGAACTTTATTCTTAACATGCAGACTATTGAAACTTTATTTTTAACTTGTAAGCGGCTGAAACTTTATTTCTAACGCACAAAGCGCTTAAACTTTATTTCCATCATACACACTATTGAAACTTTATTTTAATCTGAAACTTTATTTTTAACTTGTTAACGGTTGAAACTTTGTTTTATTTCTAACATACAAACAGATAAAACTTTATTCTTAACATACACACTATTGAAACTTTATTTCTAACGTACACACTATTGAAACTTTATTTTTTAACTTGTAAACTGGTGAAACTTTATTTTATTTCTAACATACAAGCAGATAAAATTTATTCTTAACTTGTAAACTGGCGAAACTTCATTTTATTTCTAACATATAAACAGATAGAACTTTATTCTCAACATACACACTATTGAAACTTTATTCTTAACTTTTAAACTGGTGAAACTTTATTTCACTTCTGACATGCAAGCAGATAAAACTTTATTCTTAACTTGTAAACTGGTGAACCTTCGTTTTTATTTCTAACATATAAACAGATAGAACTTTATTCTTAACGTAGACACTGTTGAAACTTTATTTTTAACTTGTAAACGGCTGAAACTTTATTTCTAACGCACAAAGCGCTTAAACTTTATTTCCATCATACACACTATTGAAACTTTATTTTCATCTGAAACTTTATTTTTAACTTGTAAACGGTTGAAACTTTGTTTTATTTCTAACATACAAACAGATAAAACTTTATTCTTAACTTGTAAACTGGTGAACCTTCATTCTTATTTTGTTTCTAACATATAAACAGATAGAACTTTATTCTTAACGTACACACTGTTGAAACTTTATTTTTAACTTGTAAACGGCTGAAACTTTATTTCTAACGCACAAAGCGCTTAAACTTTATTTCCATCATATACACTATTGAAACTTTATTTTCATCTGAAACTTTATTCTTAACATACACGCTATTGAAACTTTATTTCTAACGTACACACTATTGAAACTTTATTTTTTAACTTGTAAACTGGTGAAACTTTGTTTTAATTCTAACATACAAGCAGATAAAATTTATTCTTAACTTGTAAACTGGTGAAACTTCATTTTATTTCTAACATACAAACAGATAAAACTTTATTCTTAACATACGCACTATTGAAACATTAGTTTTAACTTGCAAACTATTGAAACTTTATTTTTAACTTGTAAACTGGTGAAACTTTATTTCATTTCTAACATACAAGCAGATAAAATTTATTCTTAACTTGTAAACTGGCGAAACTTCATTTTATTTCTAACATACAAACAGATAAAACTTTATTCTTAACATACACACTATTGAAACTTTATTTCTAACGTACACACTATTGAAACTTTATTTCATTTCTAACATACAAGCAGATAAAATTTATTCTTAACTTGTAAACTGGCGAAACTTCATTTTATTTCTAACATATAAACAGACAGAACTTTATTCTTAACATACACACTATTGAAACTTTATTCTTAACTTTTAAACTGGTGAAACTTTATTTCATTTCTGACATACAAGTAGATAAAACTTTATTCTTAACTTGTAAACTAGTAAATCCTACAATCTCATTTACAAACAGATAAAACTTTATTTCTAACGTACACACTGTTGAAACTTTATTTTTAATCGACAAACTGTTGAAACTTTATTCTATTTCTAACATACAAACAGCTTAAACTTTATTTTTAACATAAACACTATTGAAACTTTATTTTGTAATCTGTAAACTATTGAAACTATATCTTTCATTTACAAATAGTAGAACGCTTAGTCTAACTTGCAAACTAGTAAATCCTACAATCTCATTTTACAAACAGATAAAACTTTATTTCTAACGTACACACTGTTGAAACTATATCTTTCATTTACAAATAATAGAACGCTTAGTCTAACTTGCAAACTAGTAAATCTTATTCGTCATCGAATCTAACTGTTTAAATCTTCATCATGGAAATCAATGTTCCACAGTCGTTTGAGAAAGACATGATCGCCCTTTATCTAACCCATTCATTGCATGAAAACAACAACTCTTCTCATAGTAACATTTATTGAATAACGGTAACAAGCATGCATTATAAATCAATGGTTTGAAAGAGATAAAATAGATACAGCTGGTAACTATCATACAGCGAGCAATGATAACCATACAGGACTTTGGCAGTGTTGAGGTAAGGAGGAAAGAAGCATTGGTTATGAACGTAGCTACTACAACGAACAGACAAAATAGGAACACACAAATCCTTAAAACGTTTCGTGACTTCATGATAATGTTGATTCACTCTACTATCCCAAGGCGGGAGCAAAATATCATCAATGATTAGATTGGGAAATACTTTCCTCTCCTTACCAGGATTAATACAAAAGATGCGTATAACATTGAAAGCAGCTAACCATCGTTTAAAGTCAATAAGAAGAGCACTCTCACAAGAAAAGCCATAGTCTTGCAAATATTTCAGATTAAGTCCATGAATGTGTTTTCTCGCCCATTGATCAACATTGGGATCGCAGTTGGCATGTTGATGATAGACACTAACAATCTGATATGTCCAATTGTTCATAGCAATAGCACTGAGCTCCTGTACAGGTTCACCCTCACAATCCATAAAAATGATGATAGAAGCCTAAAACGGAAATTTACACATCTAAGGAAGCGTTCTATAACATATTACAAAATGAAGAATTACATCGATGCTTTTCACGACAAAATACACAAATGATATGATGGCAACGAAGAAGTAAAATGTATCTAATAAGACCACGTCTACGACACTCAAAGCACATAAGCGAATTGTCATAGGGTAGAGTTAGGAAAGGATTAGCAATTCTCTTTCCTTGACTTGCGTTTGGAGGTAGCATTATTGTCCGACTTGCGCTTCGTACCACCCCCCGTTAAGGAAGTCAATAATGTCATCTACGTTGGGTGGCTTTGGAATATATAGGATGGATTCAGTGTATATCGAGAGAGACTATTTTGTTATCCTTGTGCTGACCATAATATAGCCCATTCACTTTGAAAATGATATCCCAAAGAGAGAATGTGCGTCCATCACTTGTATGATTCAACGATGGAATGATTCTCACTGTGGAAGGCTTGATTCTCATTAGACAACAATTCTCATTGGAGAATAGAATACATTTAGTAAAGCTGGCACGCTAACGAGTGTGACTGCAGAAACATTTCTTCAACGTTCGCTACGTTTCACAACAACCTGTCAAAGACTTCTTACAAAACTTATTTCAACATTTGCATTTAAGCGAACATCTGCTTCACATATTCTACACGAACGGTTAACGCATGTAATATAAAACCCTAAATCCAACCGTACAGGAGCCTAGCCTTGGATTATGAACTTTACAATCCATGCGATTCAATGTCATGGAACTAGCTCTCATACACTCAACGTGTGTGACAACATCTGGTTTTATAAAACATTCAACGCTGACTATAAGACCTTGTGTGAAACAATCTACACAGCGCAGTAAAACTTTCTAGCGCTGTGATGGACACTGTTTTCATATAACATTCTAAACTCGCAGTCTTACTGCAGTAGAAAACTGCTTTTACTAAACCTGATGAAGCTAATCTAACAGTCATGAAGTTTGAATTTCTAATAGGGAAACATTTGGCAACTGTCTCCAATAAAACTTTCTAACGCTGTGAAAGTAAGTTACAAGACAATCTACACTGTGCAGTAAATAAAACCTTCTAAAACTTTCTAGTGCTGTGATGAGTTCGGTCAATCATATAACGTCAATGATCAAACTTTATTTTCACAAACGTGCGTCGCGGTAAATTATTTGACTACACTAACGCTTACATTTCATGACATGTGTGTTTCATAAAACGTCATGATCAAACTTTTCTAACTATACATCAACCTGTGTTGCAGTAAAACTTTTACAAACAATGATACACTTTCTAACGACACTCACGAATACAACTTCGATGATCAGACTTTACTTTCTCAAACGGGTGTCACAGTAAAATTATTTGACTACACTAACTTTGCAAACCATGATGCACTTTCTGACTAGACTTACAAATAAAACGTTAATGATCAAACTTTCTAACTATACATCAACCTGTGTTGCAATAAAACTTTTGTACAACATGATAAAGTTTCTGACTAGACTTACGAATACAACGTTGATGATCAAACTTTTCTAACTATACATCAACCTGTGTTGCAGTAAAACTTTTACAAACCATGATACACTTTCTAACGACACTCACGAATAGTGATGGAGATCGCCAGCACCAAATTCCTCCACCAATTATGGGAATGGTACACCCCTAACTCCCAGCCACGAACTATAGCGGAGTGGGAGTACATCGACAAAGTGAGGCTCGCGGTAGAAGAACGATTGAAGCAAGTGAACTGTTTTTGTGATCTATGTGAAGCCAGACTCTGGGATGATATTGACGATGAAGACCTTTTGAAATACATGCCATAATAAATTTTTATTTCATATTATCTTTGCTTTCATACTGACTTACTTGAATGGGGCTTCAGTGGATGATTTAACCATGTATACTTTTTCATTTGGAAATAGTAGCACACTTAGTTTAACTTGCAATTCTTATAACATTTCATATGGATGATAATGGTAGGTGAAATAGTGTTAGATAAAATTAAGATAGCTTACACTTCTGATACAGGGATAGCAATCGACTGCGATCCATGTGTAAAGAGCTTGTTAGACTACGGAAGAGAGAAGTGTGTTATGTTGCGTGTGGCGCGTGAGTGTCCTCCCATTTCATTCCATTCATCAATTCGTCTCATTGATAGAGACAGGTAGAACTCATGGTTCTCATAACGTATGCAATGGAAAGTTTTAGGCAACCTTCGACAGTTGGCTAAATGTCGCCCTGGCGCGAATGCATACTACGTTGAGACAGAGGCAATCACTTGCAAACATGACGCAGAGAGGTTTAACAAGATTGATCATTGCCGAATGTCCCTTGCGGTATACATAGCTATGGGTTTCACCGCCGTCCTATACAGGAACGCCCGTCGAAAGGAAGTATTACACCGAACTTCATTTGCATTGTTACCTTCCCCTCTGTATCCATGCTTGAAAGCATGTCGTGGGCTTGGGACCACTTTAGCTACATTAGAAGGGGCCCTTAAGAGGACCTATGGTTCGTTCACGGGATTAGGTTAGTGGGTCGACTCAAGAATTTTGTAAAAACTCTGAAAATAGAAAGGAAATTGAATTAGATTAGAATTAGAAAATATATTTTAAAGTAACTTACTCGGCTTCTTCTTTTTCACTTTTCTGACGATGAAGTCCTCCAATTGTCCGTCTATTTTCAAATTTAAATGGAGACACTTCACCCCCTCCCCCTCGTAGCACATTTGCGTTATATCAGGGTCATCTGTCATAGTGGGCACGTCGCAGATGTCGTTCTCGTAGAGGGGGAGGTGTACCTCATAGCTCCTCTTCACTCCTCTCTTCAACAAACCACTCATTCTCTCACATTCACTCCCCAACTTCTCATTTATCGCCCTCACTTCATCCACATCCTTCGCAATCACTCTCAATCTCTCACATTCAGCCTTCTGCTTCTTCAAAACACGCTTCAACTCATCACACTCAGACACCTTCGCCATCATCTCTTTCTTTTCCTCAGACCAACGCTTCTCCGCCTCCATCATCATCACCATCTCCTCTTTCATCTGCTTTATCGCACTCACTTTCCCTTTCAACAACTCATTCTCCGCCAGCACTCTCTTATTCGTATTCTCCATCGCACTCATTCGATCCTTCATCTGATTGTATTCAAAGCAATCACTCGACCTCTGATCTTTCTGAGGCGATGAGGAGGCTTTTGGCTTTCCTAAGGTAACCTTGTCACCGAAAAGCCTCCTCATCGTCGCGTCCCGCTCTTCAACAATACTCTTCTTCTTCTGCATTACAACACCCCTCACCTCGCTCTCTTCCTCTTCACTACTCATCTCGCTCATAGCGAGATCGCGATCGAGGTCTGCATCAGTCACTACAGGCGCTACAGGTACTTTCTCAATCACCCTCACTACAGGCACTACAGGCGCTTTCTTAATTACCCTCTCTTCAGTCTCTTTCTCAACCGCAGCCTCAATTGTCTTCACCGCCTCATTCTCTTCATCCTCCAACAACAAACCCTCAAACCACGCCTTAAAATCGCTATCCGTAATCTTCCCCGACTCACACTCTTTATGCTTTTTATAAAAATCCTCCGCCGCCTCATCCTTCCCACACTCAACACGCTCAACTACGCACACTCTCTTCAACACACGCTTCTCATGTCCATCAAACGCCGCAACATGCTTTTTCAATTCAGTTCCGCGAGCAATTCTCCCACAGGAGCATTTCCCCACGAGGAATCGTACATTTTTCGAGGTAGTCATAACGTGAAACTGCAAGAAAAACAAAGTCGCTTGTTAGCAAACGAAATGATATTGTCTTACATGTAGTCGTCGAGGATAGACAAGTTAAGCTGATGAATCCGTTACAGGCATTACTCAGAGGGGATCTTATCCCAACTCCAAGGCCTCGGCCCACAAATCCAACCTCCGACGGACAGAGCGTGCGTCATATCACTGTGTTGGTATTCGGACCCCGATTTTGACATGAAAATCGGTGGAGTTATTTACATCAGGAAACAAGTCTCGAGCTGAAGCTCGCCTCGTACAACATTATAAATGCCTTAGTTGAATTCAGCAGGGTCGAAAACCCCAGAAAACCTCCAAAACTAGTGAATTTAAATTTTTCAACTTTTTAGTACTACTTATGAAATTTTATAAGTAGTCTATCACTTAGGGCAGGTCAATAGCGACCGAACCTTTTTTAAATCAAGTCAAACGGACTTGTAGAAGCAAAGTTACGAGCCTTTAAAATTTTGGAGTCTTTTATGGCCTGGAGACGAAGGCCATCTCCTGGCTAACCTCTAAGTCTGACGCCTTAGCTGATATCAGCAATGAAATTTTCTAAGTCGGTTTCTTTCAGAAACTCGGGATTTGGAATGTCCGAAGCTATCATCGGAGCTCAGAGAGACGACCTACCTCTGACAATCGCTCTCGTCTTAATGACAAGTCTCTCTCGGTTCCCAGCTTATATAGTGTGTTGCGATCAGCTGATGACGTAATACCCATCATCCAAACACTGAAAACCCGTCTATCATCGATTCTGGAGGTTCGATTGAGCTGGAAATACACCATATCCACGTAGAATTTGACGCTGAATCCAAATCTAGCCTCCGTTTTCCCATCCGATGCTTCGTTTTGGCTCCACAGTAGGCAGCCATCGCAAAAATTCTAACTCTGTCGTTTTTTCGAAAAATGTTGAAAATTTTTCTCTCCGATTGACATCAAAATCTCCGATTGACTTGAAACTCACCGTACAGATAGAGAATTTCACGCTGATTCCAAATCTGAAATCCGTTTTCCAATCCGATGCTTCGTTTTGGCGCTACAGCCCAAAACGTCCCAAATTCTAACTCTGTCGTTTTTCGCCAATGTCCCAAAATCTTAAATGGCGTCTCACATCTAAACGAAGACAGATAGGAACAAGCCGTTTCTTTCAGTGAATTTGTCTCACTCTTAGCTTTCAAACGAGCTATGGCACGACTAAATCCGTCCACTAGAAGCCGAGATAGCAGCTAGCTCTCCCGGGGGGGGGTAGGGGTAGGGGTAGGGGTAGGGGTAGGGGGGTAGGGTGGGAAAAACTTGTCGACCTAACTTTTGACGAGAAAGACGATGGTAGCACTGGCGCATCGAAATTCGACACTTTGGAAAAAATTTTTCATTTTTACCGTACACAGTCACTCTGACACTTAGGATTTTTTCAGGTGAGCTCCGACCTAAAATCTTGTAACCGCTCTAACTTTTGAACGGCTGATCGGATTGACTCGCGCCAAAAAATGTCGTCGAGCAGTTTTTTCTCCTCTTTCAAACGAGTAGCTGTAAGACAAAATCCGTCCACTAGAAGCCGAGATAGCAGCTAGCTCTCCCGGGGGGGGGGGTAGGGGTAGGGGTAGGGGTAGGGGTAGGGGTAGGGGGGTAGGGGTAGGGTGGGAAAAACTTGTCGACCTAACTTTTGACGAGAAAGACGATGGTAGCACTGGCGCATCGAAATTCGACACTTTGGAAAAAATTTTTCATTTTTACCGTACACAGTCACTCTGACACTTAGGATTTTTTCAACCTTTCCTAAAATCTTGTAACCGCTCTAACTTTTGAACGGCTGATCGGATTGACTCGCGCCAAAAAATGTCATAGGTTAGTTTTTCATCCTCTTTCGAATGCAACCCGAACGAACAAAATCCGTCCACTAGAAGCCGAGATAGCAGCTAGCTCTCCCGGGGGGGGGGTAGGGGTAGGGGGGTAGGGTGGGAAAAACTTGTCGACCTAACTTTTGACGAGAAAGACGATGGTAGCACTGGCGCATCGAAATTCGACACTTTGGAAAAAAATTTTCATTTTTACCGTACACAGTCACTCTGACACTTAGGATTTTTTCAGGTGAGCTCCGACCTAAAATCTTGTAACCGCTCTAACTTTTGAACGGCTGATCGGATTGACTCGCGCCAAAAAATGTCGTCGAGCAGTTTTTTCTCCTCTTTCAAACGAGTAGCTGTAAGACAAAATCCGTCCACTAGAAGCCGAGATAGCAGCTAGCTCTCCCGGGGGGGGGGGTAGGGGTAGGGGTAGGGGTAGGGGTAGGGGTAGGGGGGTAGGGGTAGGGTGGGAAAAGCTTGTCGACCTAACTTTTGACGAGAAAGACGATGGTAGCACTGGCGCATCGAAATTCGACACTTTGGAAAAAATTTTTCATTTTTACCGTACACAGTCACTCTGACACTTAGGATTTTTTCAACCTTTCCTAAAATCTTGTAACCGCTCTAACTTTTGAACGGCTGATCGGATTGACTCGCGCCAATAAATGTCATAGGTTAGTTTTTCATCCTCTTTCGATTGCAACCCGAACGAACAAAATCCGTCCACTAGAAGCCGAGATAGCAGCTAGCTCTCCCGGGGGGGGGGGTAGGGGTAGGGGTAGGGGGGTAGGGTGGGAAAAACTTGTCGACCTAACTTTTTACGAGAAAGACGATGGTAGCACTGGCGCATCGAAATTCGACACTTTGGAAAAAAAAATTTTCATTTTTACCGTACACAGTCACTCTGACACTTAGGATTTTTTCAGGTGAGCTCCGACCTAAAATCTTGTAACCGCTCTAACTTTTGAACGGCTGATCGGATTGACTCGCGCCAAAAAATGTCGTCGAGCAGTTTTTTCTCCTCTTTCAAACGAGTAGCTGTAAGACAAAATCCGTCCACTAGAAGCCGAGATAGCAGCTAGCTCTCCCGGGGGGGGGGGTAGGGGTAGGGGTAGGGGTAGGGGTAGGGGGGTAGGGTGGGAAAAACTTGTCGACCTAACTTTTGACGAGAAAGACGATGGTAGCACTGGCGCATCGAAATTCGACACTTTGGAAAAAATTTTTCATTTTTACCGTACACAGTCACTCTGACACTTAGGATTTTTTCAACCTTTCCTAAAATCTTGTAACCGCTCTAACTTTTGAACGGCTGATCGGATTGACTCGCGCCAAAAAATGTCATAGGTTAGTTTTTCATCCTCTTTCGAATGCAACCCGAACGAACAAAATCCGTCCACTAGAAGCCGAGATAGCAGCTAGCTCTCCCGGGGGGGGGGGGTAGGGGTAGGGGTAGGGGTAGGGGTAGGGGGGTAGGGGTAGGGTGGGAAAAAACTTGTCGACCTAACTTTTGACGAGAAAGACGATGGCAGCACTGGCGCATCGAAATTCGACACTTTGGAAAAAAATTTTCATTTTTACCGTACACAGTCACTCTGACACTTAGGATTTTTTCAACCTTTCCTAAAATCTTGTAACCGCTCTAACTTTTGAACGGCTGATCGGATTGACTCGCGCCAAAAAATGTCATAGGTTAGTTTTTCATCCTCTTTCGAATGCAACCCGAACGAACAAAATCCGTCCACTAGAAGCCGAGATAGCAGCTAGCTCTCCCGGGGGGGGGGGGGGTAGGGGGGGGGGTAGGGTGGGAAAAACTTGTCGACCTAACTTTTGACGAGGAAGACGATGGTAGCACTGGCGCATCGAATTTCGACACTTTGGATTTCCTCCCACCCAACCCCCCCCCCCGGGTGGAAAAACTTGTTGAGACCATTTTTGACGAGGAAGACGATGGACACCACGTCCACCAGGCCGGCACACCACGTCCACCAGGCCGGCACACCACGTCCACCAGGCCGGCACCCAAGCCCACCCGGGCGGCACAACACCCCAGGACAGGGAGGAGGAGGAAGAGAGGAGGGGGGTAGGGGTAGGGGGGTAGGGGTAGGGGTAGGGGTAGGGGGGGGGAGGGGGGGGGCGCGCTGTGTTTATTCTGGACCTTTTGTTACTACTTTCATTGAAAAAGGTTCTTCGGAAACTTAAATATCCCATGAATTTAATTGAAAATGCTTTTCTTCGTGCATCAGAGGATAGCATAAGTAATCGGAGATCAAATAGTACAAGTATGGATGCAGTACAAGCGCCAATCTGCAATGGTACATGGAATGCCGATAGCTTCAAATAAAGCGGGAATGTCGTGACAATAACAAACACCATCCCTCAATGTAAAATACACTGAAAACGACAGCTGTCGCTTTCGCTGCAGGGTTACTTTCACCTCTCTTGAAAGCAAATTCCACTGTTTTAGACGAGATGTCAGAATCTCACCATTTTCCTTTGTTAAACTGAGATCTCGAATAAGGTCATTGATATCGTTTTGATTTGGGAAATAGGGCTTGTTTTCATTTTCATCGCAATAGTCATCATCTGCTGACGGATCTTCGATCAGTTGTTCATCCTGGGAGTCAGATTCATCAAAGAGAGGAGGCGGTGGTGGAATAGGAAGTTCGTCATTGTGTGGTACAGGGGCTATTGAAGACGGAATGTCAGGGTACATAAGCGATTGTGCACTCTTTTTGCCTCGTTTTCGTCCCGAAGCATCCACTATACAGAAGTAACAGTCGTTGAGGTGATCAGTGGGCTCCCTCCAAATTCGAGGAACGGCAAAACGCATTTTCTTCTGTTTTCCCCTTAGCCATCTTTCCAAAGATTTAGTGCAAAGTTCACAGGAGAAATGGAGAGCCCGATTCTTGTCTTGATCGCCAACAGGCATTCCAAAATATAGGAAATAAGCCTTTGCCATCTTCTTGGATGATGATACAGCATATTTCTTGGCTCTAACCTTGATGAACTCTCCACAAACGTAACAGAAGGCATCTGCCGAATAGCGACATCCTCTTGAAGCCATGAGTTAATACCAGAATCCTGAAAAAAGAATAAAAGTGTGTTAAAAACTATACAAACAGGATTATGGTAAACTATGTATAGACCATGTACTCATAAATGGGCCTTAGCACACCTGGTTTTAGAAATATTTGAAATTTATTCCCCATCAAAGTCAAGATAAGAAATCATGTTACTTACATCATATTAATTAGTACAACAGACAACGATAAATCTCTTTAACTACAAAGGGGACTCGGATAAGTGATATCAGTTCAGTAGCTCAGTGGATAGCGAGCATGAACAGTGATCGATGGGTGCACGGTGGACAGGTGTTCGAATCACCCCTGACGCACAATTTTTGCAGTAACTTTGCTAGAGTTATCCTAAGAACAAACTTATAGAGCAGCATTCTTTGTCCTACTAGAGAACCCTTTTTGCTATTTGGTCCATTTTTATGACAATACATTTACCATGAGCTGTTAACTGCGAGTATGGTGACAGTTTCACAAAATATCGGTACCAAACACCATTTCAGGAATCATTTTTAACGTTCAAATTAGCCCTTAAAATATGTTAGTAGCCTATATTGTAGTCGCCTACGATTTTCATCTAATTCAAGTTTAACGTATGAATGTAGTAAACTTAATGATGAATGAACACTTACCTCAACAATGTTAATAAATCTTGCATTGATATTGAAATTGAAACAACGTGCGAACATCATTGAAAAATAATTATAATTAAAATTACTTAGCACGTTTAAACAAAATACAAATCCATCCATGGAGTACAATCAGAATTCAGATTTGATATATTATATTCATTTCTAATAAAAACATGGAAAATGCAAATTTCAATTGCATTTGTTCAAAAGCATTTTGATATGGAAATTAAACTTAATTTCCTATTTGTCAGAAGCCATATAACAAGAAAATGAGACTTAAATTTCAGGAACAGAGGAAAAATTTTTTTTTGTTGCATGGTGTAGTCAGCCGATTACGGAACATATCCCCGGTTCGCCCAATAAAAAATTGGTAACAAGACTTACAACGAAGGGTGTAAATAACATTCTTAGAGGTGCAGGTTAAGTTGCAGTTGATCTTAAATCTTTTTGTGCAATCACCAATTTTGAAATCAATAATCTTCCCCGTCAACAACGTGGGGCAACATTTACATTTAAAGTCTCCACATTTCAAAATCCCTTCAATTGTTTTCCGATTATTCTTGCTTAATAATCTCAGAAGCGATGGAGGCTGTTAAAAACCTTTAATCAGTTTAATATTTTGGAAAGGATTGATTAATTTTATGCTATTAACCACTGGTGCAACAACTTTCTGATAAACGATTGGATTATTCTTATTATATGTGCAAATAAACGTCATATTATCATCCATACTTGTACTATTTGATCTCCGATTACTTATGCTATCCTCTGATGCACGAAGAAAAGCATTTTCAATTAAATTCATGGGATATTTAAGTTTCCGAAGAACCTTTTTCAATGAACTCAGTTGAATCTGCTTGCTATCTTCTTTTGAAACGATTTTATTTATTCGATTAGCAAGACAGAAAGGAATATTGCTTAATATATGTTTGGGGTGACCTGAATAGAAAGGAACATAGTTCTGACTATCCGTAATTTTACGGTATGTGTCCGCTTCTATCCTATTTGTACACGTCTAGCGTGAACTATGACACGTCTAGCAAAAATCGCAAGGTTTATGTCATTAATTTTTGATTTGGAAGTCTATGCTTCCAATTTTGTATTTTGCTTTCCAATAAATTCATTCCCATGAGTAGCCTGCCCTAGACCAGGCGAAACCGGTCGGGAATAATTGCAGGACTTTTCTTTCGGGTCAATACTGTATTATTTATTTTTATTCATTTTGATTTCAATCGTTTTGTATAATCGTTCGTATCGTTTTTTTATATGTATATATATATATATATATATATATATATATATAGTGCAAAACCAGATAATTCAAGTTGGAAAAATAAAAATTCCAAATAAGGTAGCCAAGAAAAACTTAGAAATCTTGTTCCCTGACCGGTTTCTGCTTCCTCTGGGAGCTTCGTCAAAGGGAATGAAATTTTTTTTTCAAAAAATGCAAAAATAAACAAATCACACATTGATATTTTAATGTCCATGCTTATTTAGTGAAGGCTGAAGCATATAAATTATAAAACTCTTCTTTTTTCTCTTCGAGATTTCTCAGTTTTTCTTGGCTACCTTATTTGGAATTTATATATAAATATATATATATATATATATATATATATATATATATATATATATATATATATACCCAAAGTTAGGAGGAAAAACTCAGAGCTCGGTACTAAGAGTTTCATGTTAACACAATCATCAGCCAAAGCTAAGGAACGAATTTTACAAAGTTAAAATATTGAAGTAAAAATGTAATCGGAGTAGCCGTGACCTTTACAATTTAAAGAAATATACACAGTTACAATATAAAAATATGCATTCGGTGTTTATCGTGACCTTTGCAAAGCAGGACACAAAGAAAGTTAATGTCTTGATAGCAAATACTTATTTCGGTGCCTGCATTTGGAGACAAGTTCATTCCGCTTGTTGAGTAGGTTATCACCGTCGTGGTCCAAAATAAAAAACTTCTCGCTGAGACAGAGGTCGCACCTTTTCGTTACTTGGTTGAAGGGTTTGCAAAATTTTTTGATCCTCCACTTTACTATTGGGCTGGAACCTGCTTCCTTCAGCCTCCAATATTCCTTAGACAGTTCAGTTTCATGCTTGTATTTTTCATGGGAAAACGACTTCTTGTGATTAGCGTATCTGAGCTTGAATGAACTTTCGCAAATACCCAGATATCTTCTATTCTGACCATTACAAGTAATTTGGGCCTCATACACAATGTTGCTTGCCAGACATTTATTTTGCAAAGGGCATTTTTCTTTGTTCATGCAATCGCATTCCCTCCGATCTTTGTTATTCTCTTCTTTGCTCAATATTCTCTGGTTATGGGCGTTTATGATTGATTTGATTGTGGGCATGCAGCTATAGCTCACTTTGAGAGTGTTTCTATTAAAGATCCTTTGAAATCTGTTGCCATCTCTGAAGTGTTTGTCAACGAGTTCCAAAAAGGATTGACCCACATTTGTTGCCACGGTTCTGCTGTAAGGTGGATTGAACCAAATTATCTGCCTTGTTCGCTTCCGCTTCTCACTTGGCTCACTACTTTGCTGTTTGAATTCAAATTTGCTAGTGTAGTCATGCTTCCGCAGGACCCCCTCGCAATACGGAGCAGACTCACTGAAGGCAGCTTCATCAGATGACAATTCGCTGATTCGCCTTTCAATCATTGGCCGATGATTGTGTTAACATGAAACTCTCAGTACCGAGTTCTGAGTTTTTCCTCCTAACTTTGGGTATACGTTGCTCCTTTCACAGTTGAGCACTTTGACGGAAATTGATTCAATTCCTCACAGTTGAAACAATTATTCTCTCACTGAAGATACTGTGAAGATGCTTTGAAGATCTATCTTTCTAGCCATAACATTTCCTGTATTTGGAAATCCAAACTGAAGTTACTTCGAAATTTGTATTCACAGACACATTTATACATATTAAGCAAGTTTGACAATGGCGATGTCGCTGTCATGGATCAAGTCAGCTCTTATTTAGAAAAATTGAACAATTTGCTCAGTAACTGCGATCGATTCAGACCTTTTTCACACTGTGCCAGTCAAAGAGGGATCTATTCATCCTTGAGGAATCTTGATTTACTCACAAGCAGACTCAAATAAAGACGAGGGACCTGATCCAGGGCAATTTTTTTGACTTGTTAAAAAAGTCAAAATTTTGTCAAAAAAATGGGTTAGGTCAAAAAAGTCAAAATTTATGATTGAAAGATTTTAGCTAAAAGAAGGACAGTTTTAATCGCGATTGCGACCGTCCCTTTATCTAACGCCGGCTGGTTTGCCTTTTCTGACACCTGCTGTGATGCACTTTAACTTTGTGCGGCTGTTCTATAACTTTCTTGTCGTTGGAGACTCTGCATCCCCTACTTGGTTAGGGAAGAAATTATCCTGATAACAGGTTTCATCCCATTCGACGTAAAGTAGTGGATATGGATCTTGCTTATCGTAAAGGACCAATCTGTTATCGTCACTCCAAAGACAAATAAGATTGAAGGAAGGAGAAAGTCGATGACAGGCGCCGACTGACAGGGGACCAATGAGCGCTCCTCGCTTGCGTACGCATGTGTGTACCGTGTGCACGAGTTCGCATCACCGCTAGAACTATTTAACCTCTATACTCAAGATGCCCAAAGTGCGTGTTAGTCTCAACAACAAAGCTCATCTGTATGCAAGGGAATCACCGAATGAGTTTCGCGTGAATCCTAACGGTGACCTCTTTTGTGTATTTTCCTGCCAAATAGTGAGCTGCGACAAGCGCTTCAGGGTGGAGAGTCACCAATCATCGCCGAAGCACACAAAACTGCTCTTGGCGAAGGCGGAGGAGAAGAAACCCCAACAAACATTCTTTCCAATTTTGAAGAAAGATTTCAAGAGCAAGTTGGTTGAGGCCTTCCTGTCGGCGGACATTCCTCTTCATCAGCTGCAAACCCCAAAGATCCGACAGCTCTTCACTGATCACGGGCAGCCTGTTCCATCAGAGAGCGCTTGTCGAGCGCACGTGGACTCGTTAGCTGAAGAACAAATGAATCTGCTCAAGGAGCTTCTCCACGGCAAAAACGTCTTTATCTTTGTTGATGAAAGTGAAGTTTGCGGTAGCAAATATCTCAACATTCTCATCGGCGACTCAAAGATGCCGGAGACTACGTACGTCGTGGACTGCTGCGTGGTCGAGACTGTGAATCAGCGAGGGGTTTGTAGCGAAAATCGATGATGCGCTCAAGAAGATGGACATCCAAAGAAATAATTTCGTTCTGCTACTGTCCGATGCGGCCAGATACATGACTTCAAGCACCGCGACGCTGAAACCGCTATATCCGCAGCTATTTCATATTACCTGCATGGCGCATCTTCTACACAACTGTGCTGAGAAAATGCGCAGTCACTTTCAAGACGTCGACAGCCTCATTTCGACGGTCAAGGCAGTGACAGTTAAGAACAGGAACCGCTGCAACATGTTCTCTAAAATTGGGACTCCGCCATGGCCAGTGCTCACTCGCTGGGGTACATGGTTATGTCGGCCGAGTATTACGCCAAAAACTTACCGGAAGTGCGCGACATTGTCAATTCCTTCGAAGGAACAGGTATCCTTGTCAGTCATGCTAAAGCTGCTGTCAATGATGCCAAAGTTGCAGAGTCATTCGTGAAGATTTAGCGCGATTACCAGGAACTACCGAGACTGATCGAAAAGATGGAGAGTTCGAAATACACTCTCAAAGAAGCCCACGATGATATTACGACGCTACACTTTAAACAGGACTGTGTGGGCATCGGTGCTTATATTAAAAAAGCGCATGCTCAAGAACTGTGACGTTGATGACATCATCAAATCAAAGCAAGAGAACGTGTCTCCAGCCGTGTACGCTGAACTTCAGTGATGCCAGCCAACTTCTGCTGCAGTTGAGCGGTCATTGCTGGGTAAGCTTCTGCGCAAGGACACAGACTTTTCTTGCCTGAAAATGTGTGCAAATATTTGTCTTTGTACTACAATAAACTGTAATGGAATAGAATTCTAGATTGGAAACTTTTTCGTTTTTTTAGGTCAAAATTTGTCAAATTTTATCGTTTTTAAAGTCAAAAATTGCTGTTTTTTAGGTAAAAAAATTGCCCTACTGATAACTGATGAAATGTTAAAAGTTGTCAAACGGGTTGGTTCTCAGTCGGCAAGACTTTGCGACTTCCAAAAGTCCGATCTTGAATATGAACAAATCAAATCCATCTAAATTTGCCAAGTGGTTGGACAATGTCGTGAAACCGGTCATTCCGAAAACGCACACTTAAGACACTTTTGAGCTTGTGGATTCTTTGAAAAGCGTAGGTTCAGAGAATGCACAACTTATTAATAATGATGTAAAAATTCATTTAACGAGTACTCTTATTGAAGTTACAATTGATCTTCTCTCTCTACTCTCAGTAAAGAACAAATCCCAGTCAGCAAACAGGTCCATCGTGAACTTTTGAGGATGGCCTGCGAAAATGTACTCTTCTTCATTGGTGAGAAATTACTTGCACAGACGGATTGGAACTCTATGGGATCGTGTCTTACCCCAACAATCGCTTTCTCTGCCATGGATGTGCTGGCTGCGCGCATGAAAAATTTCAGTGGATCTTTGTCAGTCTTTTACAAAGGTTATGCCGATGACATTTTTGCATTTTCAATTTCAATTTTTCTGAAATTCTGAAGTTTCCACACCTGTTATTGAATTCTTGAGCTCCCTCTATCCTGACATCAAATCCACAGTAAATAAAGATGAAATTTCATTTCCAAACTTTAACCTTTCATGCACTTTTCAATAAATCAAAGTTTCCCTTTAGCAGCATTATCAACAATTGCGATAAGAAAACATTAAGCCGTTGCTGCTGAATATAACGTATTATTGAAAATTTGTGCATTTTCAATAATACGTTATATTCAGCAGCAACGGCTTAATTTTTTCTTATCGCAATTGTTTTATGCACTTGAATGAAATTTTCCCGTAAACAAATCATTATCCGCTGATCCTAGATTCAATTCAATTCAAGATATATTCAGCGTCATGGAAGACAATTTACAAGTATTATTATGAAATTAATAAAGTAAATATAGAAAAGACAGTATTTCAATGATTATTGATATCATTATTGTGATAATTCAATAATACTGTGATTGCATCGCTGCTTCATCAAATGTTTCACAACGCATTTGATGGCCCATTATTACATCTGATGAAATTTACAACGACGTCACACGCGTACGTGTGCAAGGTCAACATGATCAAATATCGAGACCAATGCAGCTATTGCAGTATTATCACGGTCTTCTGAAATGACTGTATCAAATTTTTGTCAATTTACTGCACTTGTTAGATGAATGAGTGATTTGAAAGAAAGCGTAAACTCGTCCCGATTTCGTCAACAAGGAGGTCATGACTTCAGACTAAATATGCAGACACCATATTATTGAATAGGCTTATGATAGAAGCATTAACTTCTGCTTTCGTAGCGCGAAATCATGGAGGAAAATGTTTACAATCAATGTATTGTTGTTTCTTACAGATTTCGAGGCCAATGTAACTGCTGCAATTTTTTCGCGGTCTTCTGAAATGACTGCAATAAATTTTCATCTGTTAATTACTAGGTGCATTGAAAATCCTTGATATGGTCACAATGTTGATGGCAAATTGCAGAGCCGTTGGGTCCCCGAGATTCAATTTCATGTAAATCGACTCAATTTCATTTTATGTGTTATGTAGACTAATCACCTTTCCGAAAGTGTAAATGTAGCCTAAACATGAACAGGCATGTGATCATCGTGCTGACTATTTCATCAAAACAGCATGCATGTGATTAAGGTGAATGTCACTTTGAAACATCTGCAACTAGAATCCATCTGAACCTTCTTTCTCAATGTGGTGTTAACCTGTGGCCAAAGACACCGTTTAATATTTTCAATCATCCTCAAAGTGATTATTAGCTCGGTGTTTGAGGAAAACATTTTTCATGAGTAAGTTTTGATGTGTCGGCAAAAGAGCAGCATGTAATCAGGGACGCCGGCAAGGGCATTGCATTTGTGCCCTCTAAATGAATTATCGAAAAAATATTATTTATTAATCAACCTTTCGTTGAAGAGTGTTGTGGTCACATACTACCGGCCCGGAGCTATAGTTATTATGGTGTACATAAATTTTACGTGTATTAGGAAATTATGAAGATTTATACGATACTTATAGTGTGAACTGATAACAAAATTGTCAACAAGCAAAATCGTAGAATCATTTGATGTAGCGTGCAAATTATCTATCTTGTCTTGTTGAACAACCTGCTTTTTACAACCGTTGCAAGTGATGCGCTGACGTGATGTTGCAAATTAGTTACGAATGTTTTCGAAATGTGTTTGACAAGACACAATATTCCAAGCTTTTGTTTAACTAAGTCCATTATTAAAAAAATCGACATGATTTTACATGCATGGGCCTAGGCTACTCTTGTGCGTAAATGTTTTTAAAGTTAATTTTATAATTTTCCAAATATTTCAAATTTTACCATGTAGCCTACCAGGATCCAAAGTGTAATAACAGCGCGGACTTCTGTAGCATGTTTTGTACAGAACTTGTTGTTGCGGCCCGCTAATTACTTCTAGAGCAAAACACCAAGCTCACAGTATGCCTTTAATGAAACTGAAACTAACAAGCGTGGTCATTCAGTATAACTCATTATGGGGAAGCGTCTGACACAGGTTGTTTTCATTCATTGGCCGATGCAGTGACCACAGCCTATTGTCCGGCTCCCACGACAACGCGCACGCGGTCATTCATCAGAATCCCGCTGCGCGACATCTCTCCCTTCCACCGAAGGATCTACGTCCGGATACCGATGCACCGGTCTTCGTTGTCGCTGAGGTCGTCCTTCATCTCTTGCCACTAGCTGTGCGTCGTGGGCAGTCACCGAGCGCCCATCAGTATGGGCAAACAAGAGAAGTGTTGCTTCCTTGTCTAAAAAGGAATTTCACGGGAAACACTGATGACTTTGGATGGGGTTTATACAATAATTCCTGCATAGGTTGGAAGTGTGAGAGGATTGGGCATCTCACAGAATGCCCGAGCAGAATCTCTGATGGTGTTTTTCCATCTCTCATGGCAGTGTTCCGATGCACAAATAAAAGGCGATGAATAAAAGCAGTAACTGAACTCTTAGCAGGATTGAAGCACTTTAGTCCATCCTTTACTGTTCTGACCATTCGCTCGGCTAGACCGTTTAGACTGCGGCCTGAACTCCGGGGAATGCATGAGCTGGCATCCTATGGAGTTAAGCCAAGATCCCAATTGGATTTTGGAGAACTCGGGAGCATTGTCGCACACCAGGGTTCTCGGTACCCCAAATCGGGCGAACATCGCTCTGAGATATTCTATCACCGTTGTAGTGCGACGGTCGTTGCATATGGATGCTTCCAGCCACCCACTGGTGGAGTCTGCGACAATCAAAATGTTACCAGCAACTCGGTGCTGCGCCCAGTCCATGTGTAGGCGGGTCCATGGTTCTTCACATTTTGGCCATTTGTGGGTTGTATCTGGCGCACCAAATCTTGCTCTTCGACACTCATTACATCCCCTGACAAATGCCTCGACTTGAGATCGCATGCCGGGCCAAAAAAATTCTTGCTTGATGAGCCGCAGAGTTGACTCGACTCCATTGTGAGTTGGTGGGCTATATCAAATATTCGTCGGTAGAGTGTATGCGGGGGGACTACCTTTGAGCCAAGTCGTATTATACCGTCATCCATGGTCAGTTGCCAGGCCATTCGCTTGAATGGACTTTCCCATTTTGACACGTTACCCCATGCCCCACTGACCATCCGCCGGGCGAGGTCAGTCAAATGCCTGTCATTAGCGCTCTCTCGCCTCAGTTCACTTATCGGTATGCATGGGTGCTAAAGTGCACGGTGGGGAGCGTGATCGAATCAAAACAGCTAACTCTCGACAACGCGTCTGCTACCGCATTATTTCTACCTTTAATGTGCTTTATTTCATAATCATATCGCGACATCTTTAAGGAAAATCTCATTAATCTCGGAGATATATCAGTTTTCATGGCTTGATCGGGACCAAGAATATAGATTAACGGCTGGTGGTCAGTTTCAACTAAAAATTTCTTACCCAGGAGAAAGTTTTCTAACCGCTTACAAGCTCACAAGACTGCCATCGCTTCGCGCTCTATGTTACTGTATCTGGTCTCGGCTGGCGTTAATTTCCGTGATACATATATATAATATTGGATGACTCTCTTGTGTCATGACTGCTCCTATTGCCTTGCATGAGGCATCTACGGTGACAACTGTAGACTTAGATAAAGAAAATGGTTGGAGAACCGGGCTCGATGTCAATTTTTGTTTTAACGATTTGAAATGTAAGTCGCATTCGTCTGACCAACTAAAGTCTTTGTCATCCTGTTTAGCAGCGTCATACAGGGGGGCGCACAAATCAGAAAATCCCCGAATAAATCGACCATAGTATGTCGCCAGGCCTAAGAAGCTAGTCAACTCTTGAGGTGAGGTGGGAACTCCCGCGTCTGCTATTTTTGTTGTCAAGGAAGAATCAGGGCTTATACCCGAACCACTAAATACAAATCCCAGAAATGCTAGTGAATCAGTCGATGAGACACATTTCTCTTTATTCACAGTTACCGAGTACTCACGTAATCGTCTATACACCTGACCTGATCTCGTTTTTTAGCTGTCTATCGGATTCTGCGCAAATCATGACGTCATCTTGATAAACGATCACTCCTGGAATTCCTTTCAGGACTTGCTCCATACATTTTTGAAAAATTGCACTGGAGTTTTTCATGCCCATTTGCAGCCTATTTACACGGAATAATCCCTTGTGTGTGTTTATTACTGATACTTCTTTCGATATTTCATCCAACTCTATCTGCGAATAGGCTGACTTAAGGTCTACTTTGGCGAATTTAGATGATTTCCCTATTCGCGCAAATATTTCCTCGACGGTTGGTAACGGATATGCATCAGATTCAATGTTTGGATTGAGAGTGGCTTTGAAATCAATGCACATCCTATACTTGCCGTTCGCTTTCTTGACCCATACGACAGGGCTCGCGCACGCTGAATGAGATACTGGTGTTATGATACCTTGTTTCTCCAGAATTGATAATTCTTCATCCAACTGATCTTTTAAATGGAGCGGCACCTGACGCGCCTTGAAGAATTTCAAGGGCCGACTTTCATCCACAAGCCTTATACTAGCACAAAAGCCTTTGATGGTTGGTAGCAACTCATCCGTCTCAACTGAGAACGTGCAGACATCAGATTTATCTGCGTCAATGAGGTCTCTTCCGATTAATCCGTACTCATGCTTTGAGTCCACTACTATGAATTTTGCATTTAATATGACTTCATCCCTCAGAACCTGAGTATTAAGACACCCAAAAGTCTTCATTTGTGAATCGTCATAATTAGTGGGAACCAGCGTGGTGATTTCCAGTGCGGGACATCCAATATGTTCCCAATGTCTTTTAGACATTATAGAGAATGCTGTTCCTGTGTCTACCTGAAAGCTCAGCGGTGAGCCAGCCACAATCAAAGTCTGAGTTATGGCTTCCGTACTCTGGGCTCCTACAGCAAATATATCGACACCCTGCGCTTCGCAATGGTGTATTTGACCGTTGTCCTGTCTTTGAAGATTTGAAACTCCTGCATTTTGAACTAATTTTCTCTGACAGCATTTAGCAAAGTGATTTTGCATTCCACCCTTAAGACACCTTTTCCTAAATGCTGGACACTCACGGGGTCTGTGGTAGGTCCCACACTTTCCACATGAATCTGAAGTGAACTTGTTTGATCTCTGACACGTGTCCGTGACCTATTCTGCACATAGAAATTTTCCACTCTGTGGCTTTCGTCTAAATCAGGAGATCTGAGATGAGAAACGTTGTTTTGGGAATAGTTGACTGCCCTAAAATTGCCCTGAACGAAGAAGTTATCAACGTCTGTGGATTTGCCAGTGTCGCCCTTTTCATGAACAAAGCTATTCAGCTGAGTGATTAACTGACAGAAATCGATTATCTCAGAGGTAGCTAACGCTGGAGAACTTTGCAATTTTTCTAATATTTTTAACTTCAATTCATTGTCTTTTAATCCTGCAATAAAGCGTAATTTGATCAATTCGTCGTTAGGACTTCCGAGTTTTAATTTGTCCCACTGGCAGTGCTGTGCCGCGTCATTTAATCTGGAGAGGAAGTCAACTTCAGTCTCCTCATTTTGTTGAGAGATTTGTAAAAAATTTGTACGATCGGCTATCAAGAGTCTTTTCCTTGGTTCTATATAATCCACTAATTATGTCGGAAAACAGTGCTGTCTCAATGTCGTGACCAGGTAGCATGGATATTAATTTTAATAATGCCTTCGGCCCGCATCTTTCTAGAAATCTATCAGTTTTCGGTGACGTAGTGGTTTTGTCCTTATTGTCTTCTATGCCCTTGGTTCTGCAATGAGCTTCGAAAGCGATCAACCAGCAGTGACAGTCTTCTGCGCTGTCGAGCGGCAAGAAATCGGATTTGTTTGACATCGCGAATCTATCCCTATGTTTAATTGTACAACAAACTGAACTACGAACTGAGAGCGAGAGACTACTGTGACGACAAATCAATGAACCCACGCGGCGAAACACCAGCGACCCATGAGATAACTTACCAAAAATTGAGTTCGGTCAATCAATTGAGAGGATAACCGCTGACCTGACTGACGGGGGCGTATTGGTCGATAGTGACTCCTGACACCACTGTTGCGGCCCGCTAATTACTTCTAGAGCAAAACACCAAGCTCACAGTATGCCTTTAATGAAACTGAAACTAACAAGCGTGGTCATTCAGTATAACTCATTATGGGGAAGCGTCTGACACAGGTTGTTTTCATTCATTGGCCGATGCAGTGACCCACAGCCTATTGTCCGGCTCCCACGACA
The DNA here is from genome assembly GCA_907163375.1 of Prostheceraeus crozeri. Lineage (NCBI taxonomy): Eukaryota > Metazoa > Platyhelminthes > Polycladida > Euryleptidae > Prostheceraeus > Prostheceraeus crozeri. The sequence goes on along the minus strand of CAJQUW010013699.1, from coordinate 40 downwards.
GCGCGCACGCGGTCATTCATCAGAATCCCGCTGCGCGACA